>JANATG010000002.1:0-50000 GCA_029449235.1 Linnemannia schmuckeri
CAAGTGATCAAGGGCTGGTACAAGGAGACGTTAGGATTGCAGCAGTGCATTGGTGCTGTCGACGGGGTCCACTTTCCTTACGATTACGCTCCTCACCTGGACACTGTCGCATGGAACACCTACAAGTGTCGATATGCTATGGGGGCCACCGCTGTTTGCGACCACGAGAAGCGCTTCACATTTTTTCACGTTGGTACCTTTGGATCAACACACGACTCTCCCTCGTTCAAGGCGACAAAATTGTACAAGTGGAGCAACATTTTTTTCAACGGCGATGAGTACTTACTAGCGGACAAGGGCTATTCGCACCTTCCAATAACGATAATGCCCTTCAAGAGTAACAACGTCATGACGCAGCCACGCAAGGTTTTTAACAGTAGGCACAAGACAGGTCGTACCAAGATCGAAAATGCCTTTGCGGCTCTCAAGGGCAAATTTGGGTCGCTTGAGTGCATGGCCGTCGATGTCGACAAGCAGGGTGACAAGGGAGCTGTGATAAGCTGGATCATGGCCTGCGTCGTCCTCCACAACATGATCTTGATACATCCAGGCGACAAGTTGGAGGAGGGGCCAAAGTACAAGTTCAACAAAACTTGGATCCGAAGAGCCTCTGTGGAGGCACCTGCGGTTCACAATGACAATATAGACAGATGTGCTGGAAAAGCAAAGAGGGAACGGCTTGTGTCTTTAGTAGCAAGGCACCATCCATATTAAACTAGACGAAAAAAAAATCCTTAAAGCTGTTTTTCGGAGGATGAAGTCCTACGATAATGCCGCTTGCCTCTTGAGATGCTCGTGTTGCAACAATATGTCATAGTATTTGTCCCTCATCTCGTCGTACTTGACCTGCCATGTGTCGCATCTGACTTGCAGTGCATCGCACCTGGCCTCCAGCTCGCGAATCCTGGTTTGACAATACAAAAGCTGATCGCCCGACTTGAAGGCTTCCATTGCAGATGACGCATTGTCTATGAATGCGCTGAGGCTAGCAGACACCTCGGCCTTTGATCCTTTGATCGAGCGACTTCCTGACATGCTGCTCTCTGCTTCATCCAACAAGTCGACATCGTCAAGCATCGCATTGTCCACCGCTTCAGGAGAGCTAACTTTTTAATCAAGATAAATTAGTGAGTAAACGTTATTATTTCGGCAATGGAAAAAACGTTAAAATACTAAAGTATCGCAGTGATCTTGGGTAGACAGATACCTTCTGTTTCAACACTCTCTACATTGGCAAGATCCAGAGGAGGGAGATTGTCCTGGGTTTCTGTGGGATTGAACTTTGGGATATGCCGCATCTTATCCCACAGCTCATGGTAACCAGGAAACATTGACTCCCTTTGTTGTTGGAGGGTCATACCATCTTTAGTGCCGGAGCCTGTCGACGTGGTCCCTCGTTGGACGTCCTTGACCTTTTTCACCATATATTCCAGTCGCTTCCTCACCAAACGGCTATCGACCATCTCGTTTGACACATTCCGCCTCTTCTTTACAAATCCTGCCGCCTCCTCGTAGACCTTGTTTATTCCGCCACTTGACTTTGCCTCACTTGGGATCATTGCACGCGCAAGGTTGTTGCCTTTTATCGCCCATTTCTTGATTGAACGATTGATGGGGTTCCTCCAGTATCCCTTATGATTCTCTAAGTCGGAAGGTGGCGAGCTACTGCGCTCTGGCGACAGGGATGTTGGGAAAATGCTTCTGTACTGCGACTGAGACGTCTTGACTTTATCATTGACGTTTTTTGATGGTGCAGGTGGAGTTACTGAAGTAGCTGGCTTCAATGGAAGAGATGCCAAGGTTTTGGGAGAAATCGACAATGGTTTTGGGGCAGGCTGTTTGGGCTGATCCAAATGGATTGGCTGTTGTTTTTGACGGCCAAGTGGTTGTTGCTTCTGTTGGTTGGTTTGTTCCCTGCGCAGCGGTGGAGGAAACCAGAGCGTTTGCATCATCGATTCCTGCCACATGGGATGCGTGATGACTGGCGTAGCTGGCGGGGAAGAACTCAGCTCCACAACCTCAGCAATGGAATCCGGTGCAGGCGCTGGTAAATCTGTTACCCGTCGTCGTTTACGAACAAGGGGTTCCTCTTCCTCGCCGTCGTCAGCTGAAGGAGTGGGTTTAGATGGCCTATCTTTTTTTTTATCGACAGCTGGTGCTGGTGGTGATGATGACTTATCATGGGTGTTGTCATCGAATGGAGAGGGGGGTTGGGATGGGCGGTTTTCTTTATTATCACCAGCTGAAGGTAGTGTTCGAGAGTGTTGCGTGGCAAGTTTGGGTTGCTGCTGGCGGTGAGGTTGACGTTGAAGTTGGCGAAGAGCAGCGCCGCTGCGTAATACCATGGTGCGAGTTGATGATCTTGTCGCCATGTGTGGAGTGGAGCAAGAAAAACAAAAAGAAAAAAAGTTGCCAAGAAAAAACTTGACAACAAAGACTGAGGGATACTTTGATGTCATCCGTGTTTGGGAGAAGCCCAGGCCATTCGTTCCTTTATAGTAAGAGTCCTACGTCCGAAAAAAACATTAAAAAAAGTGTTTTTTTGGCACAAAACTGATTGGTCCACATTCATTTAGAACAATGCTAATCCCTATACTATATAGTCATTTACTTTCCTTTCCTGACCTTGGGTGGCTTAGATGATTGGCCAAGAATGCGTTTCGCACTTTACCCTTTTGGTGCTTAAGAACTGAACATCCCTCAGTTCTTAAGCACCAAAAGGGTAAAGTGCGAAACGCATTCTTGGCCAATCATCTAAGCCACCCAAGGTCAGGAAAGGAAAGTAAATGACTATATAGTATAGGGATTAGCATTGTTCTAAATGAATGTGGACCAATCAGTTTTGTGCCAAAAAAACACTTTTTTTAATGTTTTTTTCGGACGTAGGACTCTTACTATAAAGGAACGAATGGCCTGGGCTTCTCCCAAACACGGATGACATCAAAGTATCCCTCAGTCTTTGTTGTCAAGTTTTTTCTTGGCAACTTTTTTTCTTTTTGTTTTTCTTGCTCCACTCCACACATGGCGACAAGATCATCAACTCGCACCATGGTATTACGCAGCGGCGCTGCTCTTCGCCAACTTCAACGTCAACCTCACCGCCAGCAGCAACCCAAACTTGCCACGCAACACTCTCGAACACTACCTTCAGCTGGTGATAATAAAGAAAACCGCCCATCCCAACCCCCCTCTCCATTCGATGACAACACCCATGATAAGTCATCATCACCACCAGCACCAGCTGTCGATAAAAAAAAAGATAGGCCATCTAAACCCACTCCTTCAGCTGACGACGGCGAGGAAGAGGAACCCCTTGTTCGTAAACGACGACGGGTAACAGATTTACCAGCGCCTGCACCGGATTCCATTGCTGAGGTTGTGGAGCTGAGTTCTTCCCCGCCAGCTACGCCAGTCATCACGCATCCCATGTGGCAGGAATCGATGATGCAAACGCTCTGGTTTCCTCCACCGCTGCGCAGGGAACAAACCAACCAACAGAAGCAACAACCACTTGGCCGTCAAAAACAACAGCCAATCCATTTGGATCAGCCCAAACAGCCTGCCCCAAAACCATTGTCGATTTCTCCCAAAACCTTGGCATCTCTTCCATTGAAGCCAGCTACTTCAGTAACTCCACCTGCACCATCAAAAAACGTCAATGATAAAGTCAAGACGTCTCAGTCGCAGTACAGAAGCATTTTCCCAACATCCCTGTCGCCAGAGCGCAGTAGCTCGCCACCTTCCGACTTAGAGAATCATAAGGGATACTGGAGGAACCCCATCAATCGTTCAATCAAGAAATGGGCGATAAAAGGCAACAACCTTGCGCGTGCAATGATCCCAAGTGAGGCAAAGTCAAGTGGCGGAATAAACAAGGTCTACGAGGAGGCGGCAGGATTTGTAAAGAAGAGGCGGAATGTGTCAAACGAGATGGTCGATAGCCGTTTGGTGAGGAAGCGACTGGAATATATGGTGAAAAAGGTCAAGGACGTCCAACGAGGGACCACGTCGACAGGCTCCGGCACTAAAGATGGTATGACCCTCCAACAACAAAGGGAGTCAATGTTTCCTGGTTACCATGAGCTGTGGGATAAGATGCGGCATATCCCAAAGTTCAATCCCACAGAAACCCAGGACAATCTCCCTCCTCTGGATCTTGCCAATGTAGAGAGTGTTGAAACAGAAGGTATCTGTCTACCCAAGATCACTGCGATACTTTAGTATTTTAACGTTTTTTCCATTGCCGAAATAATAACGTTTACTCACTAATTTATCTTGATTAAAAAGTTAGCTCTCCTGAAGCGGTGGACAATGCGATGCTTGACGATGTCGACTTGTTGGATGAAGCAGAGAGCAGCATGTCAGGAAGTCGCTCGATCAAAGGATCAAAGGCCGAGGTGTCTGCTAGCCTCAGCGCATTCATAGACAATGCGTCATCTGCAATGGAAGCCTTCAAGTCGGGCGATCAGCTTTTGTATTGTCAAACCAGGATTCGCGAGCTGGAGGCCAGGTGCGATGCACTGCAAGTCAGATGCGACACATGGCAGGTCAAGTACGACGAGATGAGGGACAAATACTATGACATATTGTTGCAACACGAGCATCTCAAGAGGCAAGCGGCATTATCGTAGGACTTCATCCTCCGAAAAACAGCTTTAAGGATTTTTTTTTCGTCTAGTTTAATATGGATGGTGCCTTGCTACTAAAGACACAAGCCGTTCCCTCTTTGCTTTTCCAGCACATCTGTCTATATTGTCATTGTGAACCGCAGGTGCCTCCACAGAGGCTCTTCGGATCCAAGTTTTGTTGAACTTGTACTTTGGCCCCTCCTCCAACTTGTCGCCTGGATGTATCAAGATCATGTTGTGGAGGACGACGCAGGCCATGATCCAGCTTATCACAGCTCCCTTGTCACCCTGCTTGTCGACATCGACGGCCATGCACTCAAGCGACCCAAATTTGCCCTTGAGAGCCGCAAAGGCATTTTCGATCTTGGTACGACCTGTCTTGTGCCTACTGTTAAAAACCTTGCGTGGCTGCGTCATGACGTTGTTACTCTTGAAGGGCATTATCGTTATTGGAAGGTGCGAATAGCCCTTGTCCGCTAGTAAGTACTCATCGCCGTTGAAAAAAATGTTGCTCCACTTGTACAATTTTGTCGCCTTGAACGAGGGAGAGTCGTGTGTTGATCCAAAGGTACCAACGTGAAAAAATGTGAAGCGCTTCTCGTGGTCGCAAACAGCGGTGGCCCCCATAGCATATCGACACTTGTAGGTGTTCCATGCGACAGTGTCCAGGTGAGGAGCGTAATCGTAAGGAAAGTGGACCCCGTCGACAGCACCAATGCACTGCTGCAATCCTAACGTCTCCTTGTACCAGCCCTTGATCACTTGTCGCCTAGCCACATCCGGCCAACGGGTAAATCGAGGTGCAAGCGTGCGTATGGCCTCAATACATCGCCAGAATGAAAGAAACGCCTGCCCTTTGGAAATACCATGCTGTGCCTTCACATAATCGAACCTCATCGCTGGTGCACCAAGCCTGTAGAGACATATCTTGAGCTGCTCGCGTACGGGTAGCTGAGGTTTTTTGCCTCTTGAAATGAAAACAGGTTGGTCCTTGATCAAGTCGACCAAAGTATTGAATTGCGCCTTGGTCATACGCATGAACATTGCAAAATCCTTGTCGTCGTACGCCTCAAGGACACGCAGCCTCCAGTCTGTTGAGAAGGGGATACGATTGCGGGGCTCAAGATAGCGACTGGTGTGTAAGGCCCTGAGCACTTGATGTGTTTGGGTGGCCGCTTGGAACATACGATAAGGATTGTCCCCATGGAAAGCACAGCCAACTGCGAGCATCCAGGATACCACAACCATGACCTCCAAGAAGAGGATGTAGTCAGAGCGGGAAAGAAGTGTTGACATCGAGGAGGTGAGTAAAAGTCAGAAAGCTACTGCGTGAATGAATGTGAATGAGTGGAACTCGTTTGAAGTAAGAGGGTTAGAAAAATAACGAGTTTTTTTATTTTTTATTGCCATGGATGTATCTCTTCATGATGACGTACAAAAAAGGAAGCTATTATCAGTGCCTTTAGCACTCAAGGGTTTTTTGCACTCTCAATTGGGTTAATTGAAACCTCCTGTCTAAATATGGATGGTAAGAATTTTTTCGCATTTACAACTGACCATCCCTCAGGTATAAAAACCCCCTGTTGTCGCGCTTGACCTTTTTCTTTTTGTTTTTTCTTTATACACACCCTCACTGTTATCTCCACTCTCTTCACTGGCATCAACGCAAACACTACCACCACACCCATCCACAACATCAAATGAAACAACAGTCGCAGTGGGAGTGGTGCGTACCTGCAAGGAATCGATAGCCACACTAGGGTCCAGTGGGGCTGCAGCAGACACTCAGTCTGCACTGGGAAGGTGGGCTAGAGAGACAGCGTCTGGCTTTTTCTGACATCCTCGGCGGCGCTCCATGGCCCGGTTGATGAGCTTCTCGTCCTCGGAGGACTCATCCTCTTCGTACTGTATCTGGATAGGAGAGTCCTTCTCTTCCAAGAGAGATCCTGAAACGGTAGGTCTCTTTTCGAGAACGACGTCAACATTAGCGACGACAACAGCAGTGGCTGAGACCTCGACTGGTGGGGGCAAGGAGACGATTTTTACCAGCTCTTTGAACCAGCGGCGAACGGGACCTTTGAGCTTGTAGGTTGTGTGGATGTGTTGCCAGGATACCAGAGATTGACCATCATCAGTCAATACGTCATCCAGACTGACAACCCCGTCCAGGAAGAGTCGATGAGCGATTTTTGGATATACGCCCGGAGGAAGTATGAAGCCGATGAAGCGAGTAATGTCGACAGGTGTTCCTGGGGACTGGAAAGTGATGCCCCTTTCTACCATAAGGCGGCAGACATGTCCAAAGAAGTTGTTACGGCTGAATTGGGCACCGATGGTAGGGACGAGGAAGGAAGAGACCATGAGTCGACACTCTGCTTGGTGGGCCATTGCTCGATTCGTCATCACTGTTCCCAGCAGGTCTTGGTCGTTGAGTCGTAGATGGGCGGTTGAGACCTGTTCTTCCGTCATGGCATCGCCAAGGTCACGAAGGCCGTACAGCCGACGGTGAAACAGGATACTAGCTGGTGAGCCTAAGGGCAGACCCACCTTCTGACGGACGACGCTTGAGTACTGACCGACAATGGTTGTGAGTTCGCGGGGGCTAAGGATTGTCACCGACAGACGGTAAAGACTCCTTGGAATCAAGACATTGTTGAAGATGTAGATGCACTGCTTGTCGGTGACAGCCTTGCGGGACAAAATCTGACACATCTTTGACACTTCTTCCTTGACTAGCTGTCGAGTGTGGGCGCCCTTGCCGTCAGCCGAGAACCATACACCCAGAACCCTAGCAGCGGCATCAGGAGGCAGTGCGGTCACCTTGTCTGGACCGAGATTGATGGAAAGCTCGGCACAGGTAGGGTTGACCACGATTAGTTCTGATTTTTTTGGATTGATCTCAATTCCATGTAATGTGAAAAAACTCATCGCCTTATTTGAGATCTCTTGTAGCTTGGCCTTAGATGGAGCAATCCATTGCGTGTCGTCCATGAACGCGAGGCAGGCGATCTTGAGTGGCGTGTCAGGGTGCAGGAACTCAAAGGTGGGGATCTTGTGGAAGGCCCGTAGGTCTGCTCTGTTGGTCATGGAGTAGCCAAGGCTGGACTGCCACACTTGAGCGAGCAGAACCTCGTACACGATACGCCAGAGAAGAGGGCTCTCGACTCCTCCCTGATCAAGGCCACAGAGAGGAGTGTATTCGTCCGTAAGGCCGTAGGCGGTGATGATGCGATTGGTCTTGTTCGTCGCAACGTAGAGGCATAGGTCGATGAACTCGTCCGGGATCTTGAGGTGTCGCAGGCCTAGTTCCAACATACCTCCTCGCTGGCACGACACCGAGTCAAAGCAACGTTTCATATCCTGTAGCAGAACCCAGACCTCCTTTTTATACTCTCTGGCGTCCTCAAGAATCGAGTTAAGGATGTGAATCGGATCTTTGGTCATGGTTCCCTTGAGGACCGAAAAGTTGGGACCGCGGAAGATGGAGTGCCGCGACAATACCATAGTAAGTCGATTTACCATGATGGAGAAGAATATTTTCCTGCCATGCTCTAAAAGAGTAATAGGACGCACCTCGCTGATCCTCCCCGACCACACCGGCCCTTTCGGTATGCAATAGATCACTCCCTTCAACCAATCCTCCGGCATCGCTCCTTGTACAAAGCACGCCTGAACCAGGACAACGAATAGTGCTTGAGCAAGAGGGCCTAGTCTCTTCAACAGATCTCCTGACACTTTCGAGTGTCCGGGCGCCTTACCTAGTGGCGCTGCCGCCACCGCCATACATACCTCCTCGTAATCCGGAACTGCCATCACCGAGTTATACCACTCTGATTGGATGTCCTCCCGTGGCTGGTACGCCTCCTCCCATTCTGCGCTCAATGGTTGTGTTGGCCGTGCCTTGTGAAAGGTGTCACAGAAGAACTGACGGACTCTTGATTTGATTTCTTTGGGGTCATCAACAACATAGGTGACAGGAGTGGCGTTTCCGACGACACTAGATTGGATGGGATCAGCGTCAACAATGAGGTGATCAAGGTGGACACGTCCTGCCGTAACGTCGAGGATTCCTCGAATTGTTTGCCGTGTGTGGGTCTGGAAACGTAGATCGCGATTCTCAATGTGGGTGTTAATGATGTCCTGCTTATTGGCCTCGTAGTATTCCTGATGGTCGAGCCGCGCTTGTCGCCAGGGCCGCTGCAATTCGTTCACCCAACTCTTCCACGTTGCTATTGTTGCATCCAGATCTGGGACGTTGCTCAGCCTTAGTTGTATACCGTTCGCTTGATACCAGTTGACGATCTTGCCATGCGCTTTCGCCTCAGTCATTGTGGTTGGCGGTCGACAATCGATGAATACCGCTCGGGCGAGACAAATTATGCCTCCAATCTCATTGATCTTGGTAAGCAGGAGCCCTTCGCCTTCAGGAGGGGGTGGACGACCGCCTGTTCGTGCAGTAGGGAGATGTGCAAAGGCGGATGATATGACGGTGTTCCGGAGCAACTCCCATGCAGCATTCAGAGGAAATGTCCGCAAGTCGTCCTTTGAAAATTGATCCATCGAGGCACCGGCACGAAAGGCAGCAGGAAACCGAGTAACGCCGTCTAGCCGCCCATTGGTGTCGAGGCATCGTTCAATTTGCTCGGTAAAGGACTCCCAGGCGTCGTTGTCGGCATCGTCTATTAGAAGCTTCTTGTCTCTTGGCCGCTGTGCGGCCAGTTCCGCTTGATTTGCCGGCCGAATGAGCGAATGTAGGTCAAAGGTGGCCAGGAACATGGAGTGGTCACTGCTTTCAAACTCGTCCGGCCTATGGGTGTCGGTGCGGAGCAGGTATGGCGCCAAACCAGAGGATGCCCAGATCATGTCTATACGACTGACTTCTGGCTTGATCGGAGTATGGAAGGTGAACATGCGGGTTGTAGGATTTTGGAAGCGGAATGTATCGATAAAACAATGACTCGACAACCATGGATACAAAGCTAGTTCTGGAGTTGAGGACGTTCTGTTGGAGGAGTTGCGATCGATAAAGGGATTGACGACATTGTTGAAGTCACCCAACACCAAGACATGGGCGCCGCTTTGTCTATGTTTGTCGATGTGGGTGGTGATCCAATTGTGGAGTTGTTGAAAGTCGGATTTGTATGTGGTCGAGTTGTCTGGTGGAAAGTAGCAGTTGATGACTGCCAGTTGGAATCCATGCTTAAAGCCAAATCGGGCTCCAATGCCTCGACCATTTTTGTCTGAGAATGTTGCTGTAAGGTATGTTGCCCAAGTTTTGTGGATAAGGAGACCAACGCCTTTTCCATGAAAATGTGTTTCGGTGTGATTCCAGAGACCGGAGTAGTGGCTGGAGCTGCGTTGACGAAGAAGATGTTTATCCTTGTCTGCATGGATTTTGGTTTCCTGCACGCCAATAATACTAATGTTTTCCTTGTGTGCTTGTTGTGATAAATAGTTGAAATAGTTGTCCTTGTTGCCGCCACGGACGTTGAAGGTTGCCACTGTAAAAGTGCGGAAGGGGTCGTGAGTGGAACTGGGATCAAAAGACCCAGGGATATAGTTTGGTGATGGTGTATCTGACATTACTGCTCAGAGTCGCTTAAGGCTTCCTGAGATTCGTTCTCACTATTGATGCCTGAGTCTCTGTGGTGGATGTGAGGTGGTGCGCTGCCGTGATACTCGACCTCGCCTTGCTCTATATCCTCCTCCCCTTCAAAGTTGATGGAGCTGTTGTTTTTCAAGATTTGCAAGAGTTCGCCGATCTGCTCCCTAAGCTGTCTGTTCTCTGCACGAAGCTCCGCGGTTTCCTTCTGATATTGTTCTCCCTGTTGTGCAAGGTCATTGCGAAGATCCGCGATGGTGGCGTTCAAGTTGACAAGTGCCGCGTTTGTGTGTTCCTCTGCCTGATGATGGGTTTGTTGTGCCAGTTGAGGTGTTGAGATGTTGTCCTGGGGAGTCTCTCGGACAACTGCCTTGTTCTTCTCTTTACTAGTGAACGTACTCTCGTCTCGATGCAAGTCAGCTTTGGCAATCGACAAGCCACCCTGGATGTTGGGGCGGAGAGTGTTGACAGAGTAGACGGGGCCATTTGTGGGTGGTGTCATTGTGCGACCCTGGCTTTTTGCGAGTTTGGACACCTCGACTGCATTGACAGAGACGGTTGATGCTGGTGACGACGGTAGCGAGTCAGGGACTATACACGTGGGGGGAGGTGCCTGAGGTAGCTCGACATCTTCCTGTACCGACTCTTCATTGCTCTCCTCCTCCATCGCCTCAGCCGGAGTAGACGCCATGGTTTCGTCGGTTGGCTGCGTTCCTGTACCGTTGACCGCGGCTAAAACTTTGGCAAACAAGGTTTCCATATCCTTTCGAAGGGTATTGATGCCATTTTGCATCTCCATACGAATGGAGGCAATGGATTTCTTTTGTTGCTGTTCCAGTTTGGCCATTTGTTCCTTGGTGGTGTTGGCCATGTTTGCGGACGTTCCAGATGGTGCAGCCGAAGCAGCCGGAGCGATCGCAGCGGCGGGTGGTGCAGTTATGTTAGTGGGTGCTGCCACTACAGGGGTAGTTGATGAAGTATGGGTGCCGATGAAGATGGGGTTTGAGGCTGTGACTCCACGATTCTTGGTTCCACGAAGAATGCCAGCATAGCTGTTGGACTGAGATGTGCGGGCAGATGTTGTCTGTTTTTTGGCCGGTCCTGTAGTGTCTGCGTTATGGACTTGGGTAAAGGGGCGAGTATTGGTAGCGGGGGTTTGGGTTCTTCCTTTGATTGTGTTGATGTTGAGACGGCGGTTTATATCTGCTGAGACGTACCCAGCTTTGACACGACAGTCGTTGACGAAATGGGTTGGGTCGCCACAGTGTCGGCAGGTGGGTTTGTCAAAGTCGATCCAGCAGGTCTCATGGGTCTCGATCTTGATCCTTTTCTTGGTCGCCAGTTCCTGTTGGGCAACTGAGGAGAACTGGATATACGCCTCTGGTTGGCGCCTCTTTGTGTGCAGGTTCAGTGGCATAGTGATCGAGTGGAAAGGAAGAATACCATTGGGGGTTTTGATCTGGCACGTTAGGAAGTGCTCGATCTCAATGGGGGTGATACCAATGGGTAGAAGAGCAAGCTTCTTGGTAAGGTTGCTATCGTAGCGAACGACTCTGTTGCCCAGCAGCGTCACCGTAGCAATGTCTTCGCGGACTTGAACGTAGGTCATGTTGGGTTCCTTAAGGGTCTCAATAGTCTTGGCAAACTCGAAGATCACCGTAGCAGTAATCATAGTGGCCTTGGCATTAAAGCCTGTTCGGACTAACTCGATTGGACCGTACTGGCTTAAGGCGGCTCTGACATGATCACCAGTTGTATCGAAGGAGAGTGATGCAATCTTCATAACTCGACCCTGCTGTAAGGCTCGAGCCTCGGGAGTGAAGAGAGCAAAGTGGACAATTTCTCCTGAGCCATTTTTGCCGCCATGCTTACAGGCTGCATCGGCTTCGAAGGAGGAGTACACCTGGAAGATGAGAAACTGTTCCAGCAAGCCGTTATTGACCGGAAGGCTGGCGAATGCAAGAGACTTGGGCTTGATGGTTGCCACCTTTTTAAGGGTGGAGATCGCCCAGTTAGACATGAAGGTCAGAGAGGTGCCTTTGTCGAAGCAGGAGACTGGAAATTTGATCCAGTGAGTCTCCTTGGAGCGAGTGACGACAAGGAATTCAGGTTGAACTCCGGCCTCAGCGGCGGCGATAGAGTTCTTGAACTCCTGGGTGTTGAGTTCCTGGGATTCCACTTGAACACCGTCCATGGTACTCTCCCCATTAGGGTCAGGGTGATACGGTTCAGGGCCGTGTTTGGTCGGCATTGGAAAAGAGAGTTGAATAGTTTTTTTTGGTTTTTTCTTTGTAAGAGTATAAGTATTGTGCCTTTCAAGCAAAATGAGTAAAAAAATTAACCTCTAATCCACCCCGTATCCAACAGTGAGCGGGGTTTACACAAGTGTGAAACAAAAATGTGGTCATGAACAGTTGGCTAATCAGGGTTTAGCGGCGGAAATAAATTATTTTATGTGAAATGCGCAATAAGTGAAAAAAATAAAAATATGGGTAGAAGCAGAAAATGCTTGTAGATTAAGCACCATGTTGCACAGATGTTCGAAAGAACGTCTTTCTATTGTTTCACGGGGGAGGGTTCGCGGCAGAATTATAGGAACGCTGTCAGTTCCACAATCGGTTCTACAAAACTGGACTCTATGCGATGCAGATGCTATCCGTTAGTCCAGTGTCTATACAGTAAAGGAGACCATGTATTATTGTTATCTCTTATGAAGGGTTTGTTACCTATGCGATGCAGATGCTATCCGTTAGTCCAGTGTCTATACAGTAAAGGAGACAAAGAACAACGAACAGCTTCTACCCCACATAAATACTACTCTAGAAGAACGATCGGCTACACTACTATGACGTCATCATTCTGGAGGGTGCCACCAAATTTGTAACACTATCTATGACTCAAGCTTAAGGGGCGTAACACATCACTTGCTGCACTTTTTTGTCTTAAAGACGGTGACATACCACCTGGTGCAAGTGGTTAAACTGCACTGCCTTGAGCGAGTGGGTCCTGCGTTCAAATCCCGTCAAAACCTCTCTTTCTTTCTTCAGCCTGGGATGGCTTCAATATCCCAATCTTTCTTCTTCAGCCCGGGATGGCTTCAATTTCCCAATCCTCCTTTCTTCCGTAAGTCATTCAATAGCCATAGTCCGTCACAAAAATCAATAAATCTCAAAGCCTCCTGCGGGCGATAAAGCAGAGAAAAAAAAAAAAAAAAATTAAAGACGGTGACAGAGGTAGCGATTTAAGTTTCGTCTGTGTCCATGGTCAATGTTCCCAATGGAGAAGCCTTGTAGCTACGGGTCACTGAGGTAAAGCACTGTATTTGGGTTGGCGAGTTGAATGGAGAATCGCTAATAATGTCGGCTACCGAAGTTTCGCTAACAAAGGAGGCTACAACCTAACAGGCAGCTCGATACGAAGGTCGGCAAGTTCACTCACATCAAGATTCGGGTCTATACTTTCCTCCAACCCCAAAGCCACGACCAGGTCGGCATTAACCCTCCCACCTATAGCTAGATCTATATTGAAATAGACGGATGAATCCGATGTGATGTCTTCTTGTGTGTCGATGCTTGACCCTAACTGAACGTTGATAGCCGCTGATACAGAAGGTGGTATGCGGAGCCCATCGTTGAACCTAACACTCAGCGTTGTTGTTCCTTCAGATTTGACGCCTTGCGCTCCGGACACATTTACTGAGCCGAATCTGACACCAGCCTGCGTACCGACTGTGGCGATTATCACGCCTGTTTTTATGTCGAGGGACAGGTTGCTGATGGTCGTCGTTCGTGCACCTTTGCGAAGTTGAACACCTCCCGCAAATAATACTCGCCCGCCGACAATTTCCACTCTGCTATAACTCAGTCTGCTTCCCCTAGCGCCGCGGAGGCCTATGCCGTCACCGTCACTTGCGGCGCCGTCGATTGCAACGCTACTAACGCCTTCAGCTTCAAGGTCTAACGCCCCGTCCAAATTAAGCTGCAGGCCTGCTGTTACAGGGACTTCTCCTCCCGCACAGAAAGTTGCAAAAAGCGCGACAAGCAGGAAGAGTAGATAATTGTATTTCATGACAAGGGCTTGGGTCACCTATAAGGAAGAGTTGGATATGATATAGAACAGGTCAGAAATATATAAAAAAATATTTTTTGCTGCCTTAGAGTCGTGAAAGTCCTGCAGTATAGCCTTACGAAGATATAGTGTGTGGAGGTGTGCGAGTTAAAGCGGTACTTGCGATAGCCCTTGCTTGGTTGTTGTGAGAACTGAGAGTGCTGTGCGAGTGTGGCTGAAGAATCGAATCTGCTGGCAAAAGATGCTATTTTATATGCCACAAAAGCGTTTGGAGTGTTGTCTGGGCATGGACAGTGACGCGAGCCGATGGGGAGCGTATCATTCCAAAGGGGGCAACTAGTCTAAAATTGAGGAGCGAAGGGAGAGAAAAGAATGCAAGGGGTAGGACACAGAAAAAAGCCTTAACTGTGCTGGTTGAAAAAAATGATAGGACGCTGAAAAAAAAGAGACGGGATTGCAGAAAAAGGGGAGGGACATCGAATAAAAAAGAGATGGGAATGCAGAAAAAAGGGGAAAGACACGAAAAAAGGGTGCATGACTGGATAACTCGCTTGTGGCAGCTAAACCCTCATAGCGACGTTGCTTTTTGACCTCCATAGAGAAGGGCCATTGTCAATATGACGCATTAGCGCTCCATCCGCTCGCGAAGAGGGTGCGAGTAAAGAGCGAGGAGGGAAGAGCGAAGAGGGAAGAAAGAGGAGAGGAAGGAAGAAAGAGGAGAGGGAGAAGAGTGAGGGAGAATAGTGAGAGAGAAGAGTGAGGGAGAAGAGTGAGGGAGAAGAGTGAAGGAGAAGAGTGAAGGTACAATATCAAGGGACGAAAGAAAGGGATGACACCAAATTCAAGGGATGCTGGAAAAGAAGGGATGCTGGAAAAAAACAAGGAGAGTGAGCAAGAGAATTAAGGGATGGCCGATGTCACGTGGCTAAAGAGCCCTTTCTAGGAATCTTGTTTGGGACGCGACATTTACAATCTTTCCTCCGTCTATGGGAAACGGAAGGGGTGACAACTGACTTGTGGCAGTCAAGCGTTCATAGCGATGTAGCCTCATTAGAATTCCAGGTCGCGTTCTAGATGTTTTGTTCACTACCACAACCGTGAATGATTGCTTTTTTCTTTTAAGGGGTGCAATGTTGAGCTCGGCCCGACAGAGAACTTGATGTGGTGTCATATACGGTCAATATATGGGCTGTGCAGTACTCACGTGGTGCAAACAAGCCACTTAAGGGTCTATAAAGATGACGACAGCGCAGGGCTATTTACTTGTCTTCTAAATACTACTCACTCTCCTTTTTTTGTTCTCTTTTGTTGGAGTAGTCCTTGTTTGCACTAATATCATGTCGCAGGCAACAGTTAAATCTTCTTCGGTTGACACAAGATGAGTTCGTCGTTTGATTTCATCTTGCAAATAAAGCGCAAACCTCAAACAACTTTTGACGCAAGCCTCCACCCTGGATCCAAAATGCGCCTTGCTCAACGGGACCAGCATCCTCCCCACTTGCCTCAATCGGTACGTGCCTGCAAAGTCCATAGAGTAGAACTTGGTTTCATCACCGAACGATGTGGATCCAAAAACGCTCAACCCGGTAGGAGGCATTGCTTCCCGGGCAATGGACCGGATCTGCGAATTCCATGAGTCCCTCATACAGCGCGCCATCTTGAACTTGTCCTTGACTTGCTTGTCCAGCTTTGGCTCATAAATAAGTGATGCTTCTGCCAAGTAGATCTGATGATCTCCAAAAAGAGCAACACCATCCGCCATCGACGCCTGCTCCTCGGTCTCCACAAAAAGATCGAATCCATGGTTCTTTCTCTCCTTCGTGCCGATTTCTGGTATATCGAAGCATCTTGTCGGAATATTGAGTAGTGACAACGCTCCTTGAATGAAGGGCCAGGTAATGAACCCAAATCCTTCTCGCTCAATGATAGTCTTAGGGATTTCATTACCTGTCCTAAAATAATGGGAACTAATAGAAATAAACATGTATGGATCAGTAATGCACCAGCAAAATACATATGCAACCTTTACCAAAAAAATACTTACTAGCTGTACAAGATATCTCGAATGTACTCAACAAGCTCATCCCGATCCTTGTGAGACATCCGCAATTCCATCCAAGGACAAAGAAAACCGCGACATATCGGATTGGTCCTTGAATTGATCAAATTTTGACAACTACACTCCCTTTTGCCATAAAATGCACTTTTCATAGCAAAGATGCATTTTATCGACTGAATCTCTCTATCTCTCTTCTCTCTTCTCTCTTCTCTTCTCTCTATCTCTCTATCTCTTCTCTCTATTAAAACAAAATCGTTGCGCGCAGTCACTTAGAGGGCCATGTGATTTAGCTCGCAGTCACTTAGAGGGCCATGTGATTTAGCTCGCAGTCACTTAGAGGGCCATGTGATTTAGCTCGCAGTCACTTAGAGGGTCACATGACTTCTAAATCTCCTGACTTTTCCTCATCGGACTTCACTTCTGACGCGACATTGACGCGAAAATGATGAAAATGATGAAAATGAAAATGAAGAAAAATCAATCGATTTTCTTTAATTTTCGAGAAAACAAACGCATTGACCTTCGACCTTCTACCTTCTGGATGAAACAAAAGTATTGCCCACTAGAAAGAGACACTTTTCGAGAAAGTTCGGTTGCATAGAATAATTGAAGTCTATAAAAACGATCGAATACCACCCTACAGTGTGGATGAATAGTCTGTAACCAAGCACAACATTCATAATTTTTTCTCTCTATAGAGCACAGCAAATATTATCAAATGACATATCGCCTAGCACCCAGCTCTACCAAGAAAACAACCAAGAGGAAGGCCGCCGCCGCCGAGGACATGGTCGACAATAAGCCCAACAAAAGTTCACCGCCTTTCTATGACGACGATGAGGATGGCTACGAACACATATACAACCAAATCCCTGAGAACGATTTACTATTGTTCCTAGCATCCTGCTGCCCAAAGTGTTTCAAAGACCCTTCAAAATGTAGTTGTAGCTCGGACACCAAATAGTTGAAACAGATAACGCAGATAACACAAATACAGTTAACTTCTACATACGAGGCCGCAAGGCTAAAGGCTAATGCAAAGCTCGATTCATTGATTTTACATTTACATCTCTATTAAAACAAAATGGACTCAAATGTTCGATGTATCGGATCATGAGAACACTAACCCAGGACATGTAAGCATAAAACACACTAACCCAGAATACGGGAAACTACCAGAACAATCTTCATTCTCTCCCCCTCCCTCTCCCCCTCCCTCTCCCTCTCTCTCTCTCTCTCTCTCTCTCTCTCCCCTACTCTTATGTATAAGCACTGGCTCAAATCTTCTGATGTTAAAAAAAAACTTTTACCGCCCCTTTCAAGATGCAACCTGCTAAAGAAATCATTTGTCCAGCTTGCAAGCAACCGGGCCACGCTAGGAGTACTTCTATACAATGTCCTCTCCGTAAACGAAGGTATGTTATCAAGCACAAACACAAACTCAACAAAACATCTCTCTATTAAAACAAATCTCTCTATTAAAACAAATCTCTCTATTAAAACAAAATAAACAAAGAAAGTTAACTTACCTGCTATTCAATCCCTGTCCCTATCCTGAATAGAAATGCTACCAACTCAGTCTCCTCCAAACACACTACCCAAGAAATGGAAGAAACGGAAGTGTTAACAAAACGCATGCGGCAAGAAGGCTATGTCTCTGTAACAACAATACCTTCTGATCGGCATACCATGCTAGCTAACGCTGGCACTGTTACTCCTACCGTTCCTCTCCTTGCTCCTCTCGCTTCCTCTGCCTTCTCTACCTTCTCTGCCTCCACTGTTCCTTCTGTTACTTCCGTCCCTTCTACCCCTTCTGTCCCTTCTCTCCCTTCGACCACTTTTGATTTTGTTTTTCCTGTTGCCTCCAGTGTCTCAACTACTTTTGCTACTGCCACTCCAGTCTGTAGCAGCTGTGGACAGCCGGGACACAAGCGCAAAACCCACTCAGATTGCTTGATGAATCCTACCAGGCAACCATTCCATCCTACCAGGCAACCATTCCAACAACAACAACAACAACAACAACAACAACAAAAACAAAAACAACAACAGCAGCAGCAGCAGCGTTTCAGTGTTCACCCCATTGCAACAAATCAAGCCACCACAACTCTCATTTCTACGCCTTTAATTACTGCTGCTGCTCCCTCGGTTCCTGTTACTCCTTTAGGTCCTGGTGCTCCCTTGGTACCTACAGCTGCTCCTTTGGGACCTGGTGCTCTTTCGGCTCCTATGACCCTGACTGTTCCCATTATTGCTTCGACTGCCTCTATACGAGTTTATGGGACTGGACTGGCAGCGGTCAGGATGCAGGATGATACACAATATCGGGCTCTGGAAAGAATGGACGTCGTATGCTCTCATTGTGGAGCCTTACATTGGATAGAGGTAAGGAAATATTAACTATTTTTTTGTTGTTGTTGTTGTTGTTGTTGTTGTTGTTGTTGTTGTTGTTGTTGTTGTTGTTGTTGTTGTTGTTGTTGTTGTTGTTGTTGTTGTGGTGGTGGTGGTGGTGGTGGTGGTGGTGGTGCAGAATGGTTGGTTGTTGCTAACATTTTATATATTTTTTTGTTTGAACCCTTTAAAATATATATAGGAACGTATCGGAAGAGCTGTTGTTCGCCCTGTCTTTTCCATGTGTTGCCTGCAAGGAAAAGTCCGGATGCCAATAATTAAGGCGCCTCCTGTGGAATTGCAAAACCTCTTCAGAGGTGATACCTCTTTGTCCAAGCGATTCCTATTACAGATACGAACTTTCAATAACGCTTTTGCGTTTACATCCTTTGGTACATATACCAAGTACGAGCAGATGCGGCAACTTCCTGGAAGAGGTCCCAATACCTTTCAAGTAAGAGGTAAGAAATCTTTTTTTTTTTATTATTATTATTACTCTTCTTTTGTCACGGAGAATCTACGTGCCAAAAAAAAAAAAAAAAAAAAAAAAAAAGACTTGCAACCTAGAGCAAAACAGGGTATGGTATGTCGTTTCCGTCTTTAAGATCAACGATAATAAAAAAAAAAATAGAATACTAACGTACCATAACCTTATCATCCTATCTCATTAACATTGATTTGACAAATAGGTAACCTCTACCACAAAATCGGTGGTCTACTCCCACCTAGAGGTCAAAAACCTCAATTCGCCCAGATTTATTTTCATGACTCCAGCCATGATGATGAAGTCACCCGTCGATTGGATTTCATCTATGAACACAAGAGCCGGTCTACTACTCAAACCGCCTTCCGTAATGAAATGCGGAATAAGACCATGGACAAAGACATTATCGATACCCTCCAACGCCTTATGTACACCTATAATCCATACGCCAAGATACTCAAGACCGTTGGCGAACGCGTTCGAGATGACGACTCTTTGATTCTGGGCCTAAAACTAATTTGTCGCCGAACAGCCGATACAAGACGATATAATCGCCCTACTGTCGATGAAGTTGCAGCCATCCTTCCTAGCGGACCAGTGGATGCGCCTGAAGACCGAGATATTGTTGTACAACTTTACAACAATAAACTTCGTCGAGTCTCGGCCCTTCACCCTGCATACTTTCCCCTTTCTTATCCATTACTATTCATTCGGGGAGAGGATGGATTTAGTATCGATCTCTCTCTAGCCAATCCCCGCACTCCGGCACTGCCTTTGCAACATGCAGTCTTTAATCCGGCTCCTCTCGCTCAACACCCTGCTCCTGCTCCCGCTCCAGTTCCCGCTCCCGGTCCTGCTCCCGGTCCTGCTCCCGGTCCTGCTCCCGGCATTGATCAGCAGCTCAATCAAGACGACATTCAAGACGACATTCAAGACGACATTCAAGACGACATTCAAGACGACATTCAAGACGACATTCAAGACGACATTCAAGACGACATTCAAGACGACAGCAATGCTACTCCAGAGCGTGACCCAACTCCAGACGGCCAAGATATGGAGGAAGAACATGAACATGACTGGACTGCAGATGACCAAGTCGTCCAGGGCGTAGATCCAGATCCAGATCCAAATGAAGACCATGATGGCCTACTTCTAGATATCGAGCATCCTTCCAGGCACGGAAAACTTACTATGATGGACTTTTTCACCTATCGCCTTCAATGTCGCATCGGTGACAGTAGTGAGTTCATGTTCCGCTCGAAACGTCTCTTACAGCAATTGATGGTTGACATGTTCTGTATTATGGACATGAATCGTATCAGCTATCTCAAGCAAAACCAAAAGACAATTCGCGCAGAGCTCTATTCAGGTACGATTAGTGTTTGATACTTGATGGCTGATGAATTGATAGTTATTGATGGTTTATGATCAATGCTTAGTGGCTTTTTTTTTTTTTTTTTTATGAAAAGATTCTCTAACAATTTTTTTTTTTCGTGGCGGTACTATTACTACTACTACTTTTACTACTACTACTACTACTACTACTACTACTACTACTACTACTACTACTACTACTACTATAGGCTTACAAGACGCTTTTAATGCTGGGGATGTCAATGCTGCCGCTGTTGGAAGAAAAGTCATTCTACCCTCATCCTATGTTGGTGGCCCTCGATTTATGCAGCAGTTGTACCAAGACGCAATAGCCATTGTGCGTGCATTAAACTCCATGCCGGATTACTTTATCACTTTCACCTGTAATCCGAAATGGCCTGAAATTACCTCTGAACTTTTCCCGAACCAATCGGCTTCTGACCGCCCAGATCTAACCGCACGGGTGTTCCATATCAAGCTAAAGCAGCTCTTGGACGACTTGACAAAGAACAAGATCTTCGGAGAAGTCACTGGTATGATTCATGTCATTGAGTTTCAAAAGCGCGGCCTCCCTCACGCCCATATTCTGCTCATCATGGCTCCAGATCACAAACCTCAAACGTCTTTGGACTATGATACATACATTTCTGCCGAGATTCCAGATCCAACTACTCATCCGGCTGCATACGAAACCATCAAGAGCACTATGATCCATGGCCCATGTGGACCGTTCAACAGGCACTCGCCTTGCATGGAAAACGGTGTGTGTACAAAAGGGTACCCAAAGCCCTTCAACAATCACACTACAAACGGGCCAAACGGATTTCCTGAATACCGGCGACGCGGTAATGGCCGAACAATCAGGATCGACACTCAAGGTGGGTTTTTCTATCTAGACAATCGCTGGGTAGTTCCGCATAACCTCTATTTGGCGGCAAAGTACAATGCTCACATCAATGTCGAGAGTTGTACTTCAAGTGCGGCGGTCAAGTACCTGTTCAAATACGTTTGTAAGGGCCATGATCGAGCTACTATTGTTTTGGACCAAGTGTTATCAGAACCAGCTGAAGCTCAAGATGATAATTCTACTGGTGCTACTGCTGGTGATGGTGATGCTGCTGGTGCTGTTGCTGTTGAACCAAGGGTTGTCAACGAAATTCATGAATATATCGATGGTCGCTACATATCTGCACCCGAATCTTCCTGGCGCATCTTTGGATTCAGTACCCACAGTGCCTACCCGTCTGTGATCCGACTACACCTACATCTTCCTGGCCAATATATGCATGCCTTTCGCGAGACCGAATCAATTGCCACGGTCCTGGAAAGGGCTGCTCAAGAATGCACCACCCTGACCGCGTTTTTCGATTATAACCGCGACCATCCTAACGATCCTAACGAACCGCCCACAAAGTACATTGACTTTCCGCGGAACCACGTATATTCAAAAAAGCGCAAGTGTTGGAAATACAGGGCAAGAGGGTCTTCCATCGGTCGTATGTTTTTTGTCCACCCCGCAGCCGGCGAACTGTACTACCTACGATCATTGCTGAACACCATTCCAAGTCCCGTATCGTTTGAGCATCTGAGAACAGTTCGAAACGAGGTTTACCCCACATTCAAGAATGCTTGCATTGCTCTAGGCATGCTGGATGACGACCGCGAGTGGGAAAACTGCCTTCGATACGCTTCTCTCGAGCGAACAGGATACCAACTTCGCCGACTATTTGTTCAAATCCTTGCTCAATGCGACCTTACAGATCCGGCTCGACTGTGGAATGTGTTTCGTAATGACCTGTCTGACGATCTCCCTCCCAAGGCCCGTGATGCTACAAACTCAGAGCAACTACAAGAGTTTGCAATCCAGCGTGCGAATGCTGCTTTGATCCATATACAAGCTCTTCTCAAGCCACGCGGAAAATCCCTTCAAGACTTTCCGGGTATGCCGGAACCTGTTATTCCGAACCAGAATCTCCAAAGCACAGCGCTCAACTCATTAGTCCAAGATGAGTTGAATTATCCATTACCTACCTTGGAACAGCTCGCTGAAATGGTACAAGAGCTTAATGTGGATCAAAGAAAAGCATATGACAGAATCAAACATGCATACGAGACAAACTCTTCAGATGCATTCTTCTTCATTGACGGTCCTGCAGGTACAGGAAAAACCTTTTTGTACTCTGTCATTCTGTCCACGGTGCGATTAAATTACGATATCGCCCTTGCAGTCGCTGGATCTGGGATTGCGGCCTTGCTCCTACAAGGTGGAAGAACCGTACACTCGCGATTCAAAGTTCCCATCCCTATTCATGAGGACAGCGTTTGTAACGTAAAGTATGGTGACGAAACAGCTCAGCTTCTCATTCGTGCCAAAGTCATTGTCTGGGATGAAGCTGCTACGACTCATAGGTACGTTTTTGAGGCTATTGACCGTACGCTCCGAGACCTCATGAAAGTCTCCGATCCAGAGAATATAAATCGTCCCTTTGGAGGCAAAATCATGGTCTTTGGTGGAGACTTTAGGCAGACACCTCCTGTTATTCAAAGAGGATCCAAAGAAGACATTGTTGAAGCTTGCTTTAAACAGTCTCCGCTCTGGCAACATATCCAACTTCTTCGCCTTTCTCTCAACATGCGCCTCCTCAAAAACGCCAACGCCCCCGATATCAAGGCCCAAACCGAATACGCTCTCTGGCTTCTTCAAGTTGGAGAAGGAACTATTCCAGGTCCGACTTTCGACAACGGTATCTCGACTATTATCCCGCTTCCGCCGCAAATAGTTATGCCAGTCAATGCAGACATGGATGCTCTTATTGCAAAGGTCTATCCCAATCTCAGGCACAATGTGGGTAATGCTCACTATCTCAACCAACGAGCCATCCTCTGCACAACAAACGACAACGTTACACAGGTCAATGACCATATCATGGCAACCCTACAAGAACAATCAGGCGAATTCTTCTCAAACGATTCGATTATCGATAACGACAACAGCAAAATGAACGACCTGTTTCCTCTCGAGTTTCTTAATGGACTAATATCCTCAGCGCTCCCTCCTCACCATCTAAAGTTGACTGTGGGTTGTCCCATTATGCTCTTGAGAAACCTTTCGCCCGAGGATGGCCTTTGCAATGGCACGCGTCTTATCTGCACATCGCTTTCCCGCTATGTTCTGGGCGCCACTATTATTACCGGAACACATGCTGGCGAACATGTGTTTCTTCCTCGCATTCCCATCTGCCCTTCTGACCTCGACATGCCTTTCAAGTTTCGACGTCTCCAGTTTCCCATTCGCCCGGCCTTTGCAATCACCATTAACAAGGCACAAGGTCAAACACTGGACACTGTTGGCATCTATCTCAAAAAGCCGGTGTTTTCACACGGTCAATTATATGTCGCCCTGTCCAGAGTAACAAGCCATGCTAATGTGCATGTTTTGGTCGAGAACCAAGAAGACACTAATACACCATACGGTCGTACAACAAATGTGGTGTATCCAGAGATTCTTGCCTAAACGATCGAGTCAAACCCAAAAAAATAAAAGTTAAAAAATAAACAAAAAAAAAACAACCTTCGATTTCTTTTATATCTTGGAAAACGTACACATGTTTTACAGGCACAGATACAGAAGAGAACCCTTATTTCATGGCCGCAGGCCACACAATTGTATCCAACTCCCTTTGAAGCTTTTAGGCGTTTCCTTTAGGTGTTTTTCCTTTAGGTGTTTTTCTTTAGGTGTTTTTCTTTAGGCGTTTTTGAGATTATTTCCCCTTTAAAGACCGCGAATCAGATATACCCGGCACAGAAATTAATTCAGTGATCAGTGCAAAATGCTTCCTCTTTGTCTTTCTCTCCCGTCTCCACGAGCGAACGCCCCAAGTACAAGTCATCACAGAGTCCTCCCCCAAGCTATCCAAGTAACTCTGTTGAGCAAACAAACACTCCCTCCGCGAGCGGACGCCGCGGGCACAAGCTAGTCTCTCTATTAAAACAAAATCGTTGCGCTGTCAGGATTCCCGGCTTCCCCTTAAGCAGGTCCTCCTGTAGCCTATCGTGGCGCCTTCCCCTAAGCCACCATCGCGACCCTAGGATTCAATCTCATATACTGACGGAATCTCGTCTAGTAGCCTAAGCTCTCAAGGTACCTACGCCCCATCGGTCGGTCTCAGCCCCTTCCCTGAGTAGCTCTCGACCCGGTTGCCTTTCCGCCGCGGTCACTGACTCGAGTCCCCAGGTCCGGGTCCCCTCACCAGTATAAATAGTCCTCCTAGCTAAATAGTTATATTGAGTTCCTTTCCAGTCCTCACTCCTAAATATATATATCATTTTCCCATATACTTTCTCTCTCTATTCTTGATGCCCATCTTCCGCTGGACATTTATCTATCTAGCCCTCCTCTACTCACTCTACCTCCTGGAGCTCTCTATCCTAGGGCTTCCTCCTTCTTCCCCTCTATCTTCTTCTGGTTGTACCCTTGATCGCTCGTGCTGCATTTTTCCCAATGACAGTCACCCGATTCGCCCTCCAACCGAACAGCGCGCAGTCACCTGATATAGTTTGCAGTCACAATCGTAAGTCATGTGATGATGCTGGAGATCCTCATCCTCCTACATTGGTTGGTCGCCTTGCCTAAGGCTCCCGGTTACTCCAACAAGGAATATCTCTTCTACCTTTTGATCATAAATAAAAAAACCTGACTCCGTGAAATAATTTTGTTTCTAAAAAAAAAAAAAAAAAAAAAAAAAAGGGGGGACGGTCCAATATCAGAAAATAAATGAATGAAAAAAAAAAAAGGAGGCATATCCTCTCTTTTTTTCACCCTCTTTTCTCACCTCTCCTACCAGGAAAAATGACAGACGGGCTCACACTTTCTTTCAGTTAACGACGATATATAACGTTAATGTCATTGCCATATCACTCACGTTTTTGCCTGTTCTTTTCATTTTTTTTTTCTTTGTTCATTGACCTCTAACCCTCCTCGCATTAATCATTCTCATTCATCTGACAGTTTGATCATACCTAATCTGCCATCAGCATGCCTCGCACTCGCCAACACCGTGCCCCTCTTAAATCTGAATCTGACAAAATACAGAGTACTTTTTACTTGACGAAGAAATCTCTATAAATAAGTGTGTTCAATAAACGGGTCAACAACAATGACCTTCTTTCTCGTCTTCTCCTCTCCATCTGAATTTTGACTTTTTTTGACGACTTACTGTTGACCGTTAAAAAAAAAAAAAAAAAAAAAAAAAAAAAAAAAAAAAACACACACACATACACACATACACACACACACACACACACACATACATCAACATCTTTCATCCAATGTTCAACCAGGAATCTATGAATGTCGATATCTCGACTTCCCCCAACAATCATAACGAAATGGAGATGGCAATTACCAAATTGCATGCTTCGCTCGACCGCTTGAAGGGCCTGCTAAAGCAAAACCTGCAGAAGCAGGCCTGTCTCGTGGCTGATAATTCTCAGTTCGCGGTTCGAGAGTCTTTGACGCAAGAAGAGAGTATGCGCAAGGGAGAGCTGACTACTCTGTTAGATGCTGCTCGTACTGAACAAGTTCAGATAGAAAAGCAGATAAAAGAGTGTGATGCTGCTCTTATCAGTTTAAAAGAAAGTCTTCCTAGTTCTCCTGAGGAGAATGTTCTTAAACTGGTGCGACACTTTTTGGATTACAAAAAGGAGTCTCTGCCTTTGGTTCCTGGTAGACGTCTTCCCATGGTTACGTCGCTGACACTCAAGCCAGTACCAGGCCTTCCTGAGTTTCCAGATCTTGAGAAGGTATACCGAGGTTCTTCTTCAGCAGACATGGTCTTCTCTTTTCTGAGAGATTTTGAGCGTAGGCTTCGAAATGCCACTGGAAGTCAAGAAGTTTTCGAGCTATTGTGTTATGCATACCTCAAGAAGGCCATTCTAGACCACGACGTACTGGTCACCTTCGAAAAACTTATGACACCCACTAAGGAGTCTCATGCCTGGTCTTGGGAGATATCTCGCTCGATGTTTCTTCAGGCTGTGGATCAGGAGAGTGCGATGGGAGACGTTGTCCAACGTCTTTACTCCATTGCCCCGCGAGAGAATGAGGACTACAAGTCTTTTGTCTCTCGCATCCGCGAGCTTCTTCTTCAAAAGTCTACCAGTGACAATCATTTTGACCTCATCGTTAGGATTGTTATGGTGATCTCAAATGAAGGACGTGCCAAAGTGAAGGATCACTTTGGCGACATCAAGAATATTCCCTCTCTTGATGTTCTCCTTAGCTACCTCAGCAACCAAGTCAATTCTCCCTATGGTCCTCGCTCTTCGGGCTACCACCCCTCGCCGCAAATTCAGGCAGAGTGTCGCCACAAGTTTTCTTCCGCGACCCAGGCGGGTAACATGGCTAAATTAGGTAACAATCGTGTGTTTAAGCGTCCGCGTCTGGATGTGGCAACCAATGGTGGTAAAAACACCATTCGCGATTTGTCTTCCAACCTAACTGCCAGCCCCAGTCCAGAGCATTCCAAAAAGAAGTTCTGTCATTTCTGTAAGAAAGTTGGTCATGAAAAGGACAACTGTTTCAAACTTCAGAAAAAAAATGGCGCACATGGTACTGCTACCGCTGATTTTTCCGGAAAAACAGAGCAGAACGCCACGCTGATCAGAACTCCGACCCCTGTTGGTTTACACAAGCCGGCCAAAGTCAATATGGTTGCTTCAGTAACTCCGCTCGAGCGTGTTCGTAATGCAGATGACTTTGACTCATATGGCCATAATGCCTCTGGACCGGGTCCCCTATACGAATTGGGTATCCTCGATGAAGACGAGGCCATGAACAAAGTACCTTACTTGAATAACTGGTATGTGAATACACCGCCAACTGTGAGTAGAGTCAATGCCATTATGGACACTACTGCAAATCAAGACGATTTTGCCGCAGTTCACATTTCTATCAATGGTTATACCACCGTTGCTATGATAGACACTGGCGCTGATATTACAATTATTGATCGATCTTTTGCTTGTACTCTTTCCATTGCTTATGAAAAGATAGATGCATTTGTTGTTCTAGCGTTTGGCACACAACAAATCCAACGTGAAAGGACAACTGATCCCGTCACAATATCTTGCAATGGCTACTCCATCTGTGAGAGAGTAGACGTAGCCGACCTGAGTGATAAGGCGGTTCTAGTCGGCAAAGATTACTTCAATAAATTAGGATTCAGACTCACAATGCAGACATTGATATCCACGCCATTGGATGTTCCATTAATCGACCCCATCCCTGCCATCATTCCAACAGACGATGATATTTTAATGGAGGGAGAGAAGGATGATGCAGAACTGCTCTCTTTAAGAGAAAAGTTCATTCGAGAATTAGAACCCTTGCTCGAAAGAAATGCAAGCATTGATCCTTGAAGTCACTGCCCAAAGGAACTAATGTATGTCAAGCTTCGGGTAAAGCCTGATTGCATTGTCAATGACAAGTCTCGTAATTTTTATTATCATGCACAAAGAGATGCTATCAATGATACCATAAGAAATTGGTATGAAACAGGTGTGATTGTGGATGCTCCTCCAGGCAATCCTTACAATAACTCTCTTACTGTCAGCACCAAAGTATTACCAGATGGTTCACAAAAGGTACGAGTGTGCCTTTCCCCTGTCATTTTGAACGAACAGCTCATTGACGTTGATACATTCCCTCTGCCCAAGATATCTGATGTTATCAATCAAGCTGCAGGTCACAAGTACTTCTTCACAATTGACTTGTCACAGGCCTATCATCGTGTGGCAGTAGAACCAGAGAGTCAGCCATTAACTGCTTTTACTCACCAAGGAAAGCAATATATGTTTGCACGAGCTCCATTTGGACTCAAACCACTGACAAGTGTCTTTCAACGAGGCATTTCCACACTTCTTGGACCCTTGCTATTTTGCAGGCCATACATTGATGACATTATTGGTTGGGGTGACTCGTTCGACGAGACTCTAGCAAATGCCAAAGCGCTCATCCAGGTCCTCACTCAAAATAACTTTATTATTAACCGCGACAAGTGTCACTTTCTCCATACACATATTGAAGTGTTGGGGTTCATTGTTAGTGAACATGGTCGTAGGGTAAACACCAAAAGGTTTTCAAACTCAAGAAGTTGGACTCCGCCCACCAATGCCAAGGGCATTCGCCGTTATCTTGGCACGTTCAATCACTTTCGCGAGTTCATTCCTCTATATTCTCGATTGGCGGCTCCACTAGAGAAATTTCGCAATGTCCGAGGGATTTTCATTCTTGGCCCTCTCGAGATGGAATGTTTCAAAGCTTTTCTAGAACTGATTGCCAAGGCCCCCATCTTGTCATTTCCCGACTTTACTCTTGCCTTCTATGTGGCAACTGATGCATCCAATGTAGGCATCGCTGTAGTTCTATATCAATCACCCAATGGTGAATTTGTTCCTGGTCAAACCAGATACATTGCTTTTCAATCTCGTGCCTTGCATGACCACGAAAAAAATTATCCCGCATACAAAAAGGAATTGTTGGCTGTTATCTTTGCCTTGCGACGTTTTCATTATTATCTAATGGAACGTGAGTTCACCTTATTTACCGACCACAGACCGTTGACTTTTCTTACCAGTCAAAAGTCCTTCTCCAATCAAATGTTGGCTGAATGGAAGGAAACTCTTTTACGGTTCAAGATCAACATTGTCTATCGTCCAGGTATTCTGAATATCATCCCTGACACTCTCTCTCGAGCTTTTCCTGAAAGTGTTCTCAATGACGATCATCATAGACAAGTGACTCAAAGCATGGCCAGTCAATCTTCAAGAGTAATGAAAAACTCTTCTAACATTATGAGTGTCTTTCATTCGGATGAATCTTTACAGTCGCGGTCCTTAGTAGACAGCGCTAATTTACAGCAGAAGGATTGGCAGATCCAATCCAATGCTTCTTTTGCCCAAAATATGATGGATGACACCGAATACCTCGTTCCCTCTCCAGAAGAACGTGAGGAACTACTCGCTGAGGTTCACACCTTCGGTCACTATGGTCATCATGCCATGATTCAAGAATTATATGAACGTGACATCAAATGGAACAATATGCAAAAGGATTGCTGTGATTATGTGAAATCCTGTATCACTTGCCAAAGGGTCAACATTGCCAAAAGGGGCTATCACCCCATGCGAGCCATTCATGCAACCATGCCTGGTGAACATCTGGCTATTGACCTAGCCATTGGCCTGGAACCTTCCAACAGAGATGATGTGCATATTCTTGTTGTCGTAGACGTGTGCACTCGCTTTGTGTTTCTCCATGCGCTAAAAGACAAGACTGCCGCTGGTGTGGTCCGCTATCTTTTTGAGCTGTTCTGCTTTATAGGCTTTCCAAAAATCATTCAAAGTGATAATGGTGGAGAATTTTCTAACAAATTCCTCCAAGAAGTCCTATCAAAATTGAAAGTAGAACATCATCTCTGCACTCCTTATCATCCTCGTTCCAATGGTGTTGCCGAAAGATCAGTCCAGAACGTCAAAAACATGCTGAGAAAAATGGTGCAAGAAAATCCTACTGACTGGGATCGACATCTGCCAGCGGTACAGCTGCAGATCAATGCACGTGTGTCGAGTCTTCATAATTCCTCTCCATTCAGCCTGTTTTTTGGTCGTCCTTTCTATCGCCCAGGTGATTACAGTGGCACGGAAAGTAATCTGCTTACTGACGAAGATCTTGAGACAAGACTACGATATCTTACTCAGTTGGTATATCCAGCGATATCGGAGAAGAGCAAGGAAAGCCAAGATAAAATGGTAGCCAGGTTCAACAAGACACACAAGCTTGTCGACTACCCGAATGGCACCATGGTTATGGCAAGAGATGAACGTAGAGAAGGAACAACGGCTCCAAAGTTTGAAGGTTCTTTTATGGTTGGTGATAGATATCATGACAATTCATATATCTTGCTTGACGGCACAGGTTCACCACTTACACGTCGCTATGCTCCTTCTCAATTAAAGCATTACCGACAACGTAGCTCACAGTCCACTGCTGCTAGTGAAGAAAAGAGTTCAGATTCAGACGCTACATTAGAATCTTATGAGGTTGAAGCAATTCTCGATCATGCACAAGACGAAAAAAATCCTCACATGTACCATCTATGTACGCTGGAAAGGTTATGGTCCAGAACATAATAGCTGGATTCCTTTTACGAACTTCGACGATATCCAAATAGTACGTAACTATTGGCGTCAGCAGAGAATGCATTTGTTTCCGCCATATGTCCTGGATAACATATCCAACAAAGGACAAGGCAGTAACAAAAATAAGGGCTTATCGAACAAAAGAAAAAGGCCGACCACTGATGGTACCATGCCTGTTCACACTCCTTTCCTTTCTCATAATCAAGACTTGCAAAGACCAAAACGCAATAGACTTTGATTTTTTTCTCTCCAGCTCATCTCTCCTTGTCTATCAACAAGTTCAGACGAATTTTTAAAAAGAGAGAAGAAAGAGAACACAGACAACCATCGAGGTTCTGACAAACAACATGATACAAAAAGCTGTTCTTTCTTTTTATCATTGTGCTATTCAGTCCTACTCTATCCCTGCTGTTACTTCTTCAATTGTGCCCACGCTGACAAAGCTTCGCGGTAGGCAACCCAACTTTGCCGCTGTGACTCTTGATAAGAGCTCCAAGCAGCTTGTTGAGTTGAATTATACGTACTCCAGGCGGCCTGATGGGCCGTAGTATTGACACTCCAGGCAGTGTGGATCGCCACCAGGTTGGGATCCTCTTGTACGGGTGGGCCAGGAGTGGGCACAGTCAGTCGAGTCAGCTCAGCAAACAATGTACGCTCACGGTCAAGCACCTGCTCATAGTGCCGGTAGTACCGTTCATACGCCTCGGGAGCCAAATACTGGTTTGAGAGATGAGGTGTTAAGTCATTCAGGGCTGCCACCATTCGACGCCACTGCTGCCACACGTCAGATCGATAAGTGTCGATGTGGAAAGGCTCAACGGGTGCTGGCTCATGAGGAACATCCTTGGAGACCAGAGGCGCCTGCTTGACTATGGGAGTGGCAGGCTGAGCTGAAGGCCGAGATGATCCGGCAACAGTTGAAGAAGCCGAGTTTCTGGGAGGAGATGCCGACAAAACAGTGTTGGTAATGTCGCTCAGGGGTTTCTTACCCTTCGAGGATGTAGGACTTGAAGATGAAGGAAAGGGAACATTGTTGTTGCTGTTGGTGTTCATGATGAGGAAAGTGGAGAGTAGCTGAGTGGGGTAAGTTGTTAAGGAAGAGTGGTCCTCATCACAGTTACACTTTTCTCCATCTTTTAATTCTCATTCGCAAACGTCACTCATCACTTGCTTGCATCATCACTTCCATCAGATGACATCGACAGACGAAATCTGATTGCTTGCATCATCATCTCATTTTGATGACATCGACAGACATCATGTGATCTGTCTGATGAACACATGCTTACTATTTTTTTCTACACTCTCAAAATTTTTACATTTTTTGGAGGGAGAGAGGAAGACAGCACAGACATTGCTGAATTTTACTTTAATTTACAATTCATCCACACTCAACTATGAGGTTTTGACTATCATGTCTTTTGTCCTCCTGTATTCTATGAGGTTTTGACTGTCATGTCTTTTATCCTCCTGTATTCTTTGAGGTTTTGACTATCACGTCTTTTGTCCTCCTGTATTTTATAAGGTTTTGGCTATCATGCCTTTTGTCCTTTCACATCTTCGAGGTTTTGACAACAATGTCTTTTGTCCTCTCACATTCCTGAGGTTTTGTCCACATGGTCTTTTATCCTCGAGGTTTTGATCCATTGATCTTTTCCCTCTCATATCGGATTGTATCAGTCTTAATGTACGATACGCGTGGGTTTTATTCACTTTCCCACGTCCCTCATTTTTGCCTTCTCAGCCTTGGCTATTTTCTGGCCAGGGGGTTGACAAAATACAGAGTACTTTTTACTTGACGAAGAAATCTCTATAAATAAGTGTGTTCAATAAACGGGTCAACAACAATGACCTTCTTTCTCGTCTTCTCCTCTCCATCTGAATTTTGACTAATCCACCTCCACCTCCACCGCCAATGTCAATGCCTCTCCTTCTGCGACCTTTACAGGATACAAACGGGCCAAGACGAACAACTCAACAAGGTCGCGGCCGACCAGGTCGGTCACGTTCTCTACCCCTTCCACCTGGCGTACTGCTACCACCAGATCAGCTGCTACCGATCCCTCCGCTCCCTTCTCGCTTTCCACCAAGCGCACCATCACCATCATCACCAAACCCAATGCCATCACTCCTTCCTCTTTCTCTTCCTCTTCCTCTTCCTCTTCCTCTTCCTCTTCCTCTTCCTCTTCCTCTTCCTCTTCCTCTTCCTCTTCCTCTTCCTCTTCCTCTTCCTCCTCCATCAGCAGGTGTATCAAGTGTCGTGGAAACGACCACCAAAGGTCAACAAGTCGACGCTGTCCATACTTTAAAGGGAAGCAAGCGACAAGTTCAAGGATCGCCGCTCTTCACGATGAGGGCAATCAAACGACAGGCGCAAGGATCAACACTTCTCACAAGAACGACTCCTACAATAGCGACTACTTCGATCCCATCTTTGACACCATATCAGACGAGGATATCCTCGCCGCATGTGCTGAAATCGACCAGGATTTACAGGCGGCAGGTCAGACAACAGTTGAGTTGGAGGATGAAGATAGTGAAGATGAAAGCCTATGGCCAAATCAAGCACTCCTATGAGACGAACACTCCCAAGGCATACTTCATCGATGGTCCCGCAGGTACAGGAAAGACCTTCCTTTACTCCCTTATCCTGTCCATGGTCCGGTCAAATCGCCATATTGCTCTTGCCGTCGCTGGATCTGGAATCGCCGCATTGCTCCTACAAGGCGGAAGAACCGCTCACTCGCGCTTCAAGATTCCCGTCCCTATTCACGAGGATAGTGTTTGTTCAGTAAACCACAGGTCAGAAATTGCCGATCTTCTCATCCAGGCCAAGATCGTTGTCTGGGACGAAGCTCCTATGACGCATCGGCATATCTTTGAGGCTGTAGATCGTACTCTCAAAGACCTGATGAAGACTGTGGACCCTGAGAATGAACACCGTCCCTTTGGAGGAAAGCTCATGGTCTTTGGCGGCGACTTTCGACAGATTCCTCCAGTCGTCAAGCAAGGACGCAGAGAGGAAACCATTGGAGCCTGCTTTAAGCGATCTCCACTCTGGCAGCACATCCAACACCTCCATCTTTCCGTCAACATGCGCCTACTCAGAAATGCCGATGCTCCCGACATCGAAGAACAGACCGTGTTTGCAAACTGGCTTCTCCAAGTCGGAGAGGGTACTGCTCCAGGCCCGACTCCAGACAATGGAATCTCCACCACCATCACACTCCCACCCCAGATGATGATGCCAGCTAATGCCACCATTGATGATCTCATTGCCAAGGTCTACCCTGATCTTCGTCACAATGTTGGCAATGCCCAGTATCTCAATCAGCGTGCAGTGCTCTGTCCGACAAACGACAACGTCGACGAAGTCAACAACCACATCATGTCGGCCATAGATGGAGAATCAAGGGAGTTTCTCTCGCAGGACTCCATCCTTGATAAAGAGGACGATAGAGTGGACGCTCTGTTTCCTATCGAGTTCCTGAACAGCCTCAAGTCGTCTTCGCTCCCTCCTCACCGCCTGAGGTTGACCGTAGGTTGTCCTGTCATACTCCTTCGAAACCTTATGCCCCAGGAAGGACTTTGCAACGGTACGCGACTCATATTTACGTCACTCTCCCGGTATGTCTTGGGAGCCACTATCATTACAGGGACACATGCCGGCAATCAAGTATTCCTTCCCCGCATCCCAATCTGTCCTTCTGACCTCGATATGCCTTTCAAGTTCCAGCGACTCCAGTTTCCTATCCGGCCTGCCTTTGCAATGACTATCAACAAATCCCAAGGCCAGACTTTGGACACTGTTGGTATCTATCTCAAGAAGCCAGTATTTGCCCATGGTCAACTGTACGTCGCCCTATCTCGAGTGACGAGCAAGAACAATGTGCATGTGTTGACTGAGAGGAAGGATGCCACACCATATGGCTGCACAACAAATGTTGTCTACCCAGAGATTCTTGCCTGAGAGTCTGTTTCAAAAAAAAAAAAAAAAAGAGGAAGGGAAGACAAAACAGATGAAAAAAGAGAAAACAGAGAAACGGAAGGAATGACAAACACAAATAAACATACTACTTTATTTTATTATTTTTTAATCACTTCTGACTTGCTCCAATCCTCCGCGAGCGAAGCCGCGGGTACTAAGCTAGTTGGAAGAGATAAATCCATTGCAGACGACTTTAATTGAACGGGGTATTGTAAGCGGTAGAGTAGCCTTGTTGCTACGATCCGCTGAGATTAAGCCCATTGTTCTATAGATTTGTTCGCAAGAACAACATCTTTCTTTTTCTTCTTTTTTTTTTCTTTCACTCCCGCTCCGTTCTTAAGGGGTGGGTGTGAATGCCTTGCGACGGCGGCTATTGTTTTTAAAAGACAAAGAAGCTGGCTAGCGTGCGTCGCGCGCCCAAGTGCTTTCACACACCCACCTGCTCGAGTCAACGAGGCATGAGCGATAGAATAAATGAAGAAGGTCAACGAAGCCAAGTAAGGTCCTGCCTGTGGGGGAGTGAACAAAAAAATTCCATAGCAGGCTCCTCCTCCTCTCCAGTACACACAAGTCCAACAACCTCAAAACCCCCTCATGCCCAACTAACCCATAGCCACTTTCACTCACTCCACTCTCTCTCTCACTCTCTCTCTCACGCTCTCTCTCACCCCACTCTCTCTCTCACGTTCTCTCTCACTCACTCTCTCTCTCACTCCACTCTCTCTCTCTCTCACTCACTCACTCTCACTCACTCTTTCTCTCTCTGACCCTGTAGCATAAGGACTTGGTGTCAACACTGAATCTCGAATTACGGCCATACACAGCTGAAAGCACCGCATCCCGTCCGATCTGCGCAGTTAAACAGTTGATGGCATATTTAGTACTATGGTGGGGACCACATGGGAATACTATGTGCTGTAATTTTTTCTCTTCCTTTGTCCCTTGGAGTATCGGAAAGACCTCTCTCTCTCTATCTGGAGATGGCATCGATCAACTCTTTTGCTTCATCACGTTTTATTTTGTTTCATCTCCTTTTGTTTAGTCACATACTGTCAACATGCCCGATTATCGCCTATTGTTTGGTGCCTATTGCCTATTGTTATAGCGTCTATAGTTACGGCGCTTTTTTGTCATGGTGCCTATTATTACTATGGCACCTTTTGTTATGTCACAATCCCCTTTTGTAATATCTCCTGCTGTCATGTTACTCACGTCTTTCTCCTTTTGTTTCGTTTGTGCCTGGCTCTCGTGTCTTTGCTAGCCCGTATCGGTGTTGGTCTCAAGTGACCGTGCAAGACTCATCGATTCTTCGGTGGTTGGTAAAAAAGAAATTAAGAAAGGTAAAAAAAATTGTGAAGGCGACGCTTGTTTTGATCTCTTTGTAACCCCCACCCGCTTGAGTCAACGAAGCAGGAGTGACAGGCAAGAAGAGAAGAATATCTCATGTGCGCGCCTTTCCCAGTAGCAAATGTCGGTGTCGTTGGATACTTGCACCTAGAGTTCTCCTAATCATGTACACTCTTCCCACACGTATATCCAACAGCAACTCCCCTCCACTGCTGGTGTCCAGCAGTTGATATCCAACAGCACCCCCATCGGGCGATCTACTTTTTTCAGTGGTAAGAGTCGTTGGATACTTGCTCCTAGAGTTTTCCTCATCACATACACTTGCAACATATTAGGTTAACATTTCTATTAGTTAGTCATCTTTGTCATGCTTTCTACTATGACTCTTCAATATCACATACCCTAGAAACCTAGTCTGACTTCTTATATATATAGCTGTAACATAGTAATAACAATCATCATCATTGCTCCAACTTCTCTGTGCCACCTAAGTTATTGCAACACTCCTCCAACATACATATACACATATCCAACAGCAACTCCCATCCTCGGCTGGTATCCGGCAGCACTCCCTATAGCGAAGCGAATCCAAGTCAAGCCAGACTCGTTGCGATTCGATTCTCAGAAATAGCACCAGAGTCTTTTCTGATAGCTCACAATAACTTCCTCTGATAGGCACTCGTCTTGGTCTTGACCATTTGGTCCTCCTTGACCCGATCGAGGTCCTTTCTCGTTCCTTTTCATCTCACTCTCTCACCTTCACGATTCTCTACTTTTAATATAACCGAAGGCTACAACACTCCCCTCAAACACAAACATGACCTAATTATGTTTTGGAAATATTAGGTTTTGAGGATCCTTGGCGGTTATCGATGGGAAAGGTCAAGCCTGACGACTAAAGGGAAGTGGGAAAATAGAGTGGATAGAGATAGATAGAGAGAGGTCCATATCCGTGTAGAGTAGCGTTTTATTGACTGAGTGGATAGGGTGTAATATGGTGCTTTGATGGCTGCGGAACACAACACTAATTTACTGTCCGCTATCACTGGGGGCATGTGCCATACGTTGTCTGTCCTGTAGAAGGTAATGGTGTGCACTCGCCACATTTAGCATTCACGATCAGGATACGGTCCATCAACCCGCCCCTAAATTGGCAATAACATATGCCTTCAGTGCAAATAACATTCCCAGGCACTGAGTTCGAGCGGTGGTCTACCGTGCAATTATTGTTGAAAAATGTAGTCTGAATGCATGGTGCACGGTCGATATATCCTAAGGCACAGTTGAGTACGCAAGTGCTTGCAATGGCGGCATAGATGTGGGATGTGGAAAACTTCATGGTGAATTATGTCTAGAGCTTAAGTTAAGGTATTTGAAAGTTAGCTCGTAGCGATGAGGAGGAAGTAGAATGTAACAAGCGACAGGCATACTGTAGAATATTGAGTATGAAGACCTACAATATGTGGTATAAGCCGTGCAGTGTTGTATGTAGTCTCTAGTTTCCTTGTAGGGCTCTTTGTGCTCTTGCTCAGGTTGTGCAAGTGAGATCGTACCTATGATAACTCTTACAGTGGTCTACGATTGCTCTTGTGATGACTACTGGTAGCGTTGTGAATCACGGCGTGACTTATGACACTTTGGCTGTGTTTGTGTCTAGCGAACGGAAAAATTCTAACAGGTGAGTGGTCAGTAGCGAATATATTATGTTCGTTGGGGACATGGTGACAATGTAACAAAAGATGTTTACTACTGTACCTCGTGCTTGTCAGTGTGCTGAGATGTTGTGTGTTGGTGTAAGTTGCTGGGTGGGTGCGACTTCTTTATATACTAGAGACCAGAGAGGATCATCGAAGAAATATATCAGTCGATTTACAATAAGAGAACAAATTGGCAGTACACCATTTCACTTTGACCAGAATTGAGGGATCAAGGGGAAGCTGAAAATGAGGGAAGTCAAAGTTCAATGGTGAGTAGGAACGAAGCGAAAGGGGCTGCCATGATGAGAAAGGCGCCATCAATTTGAGGGAAACCAAGGAAAAGAATCAAGAGACAATGTCCTGGAATGGTGTTAAGAGGGGAAAAAAAGGTTTTAAGAAGCACGTCAGGGGATGCGGAAAAATCAAGGAAAGCGGGAAGATATCAAAGGATGCTGGAAAAAGAGCAAGGCATACTGCAAAGGGATGAAGAGAGAAAGGAGTCTGGAAAAAGATCAAAGGGTCACTAGAAAAGGTCAAGGGATGCTAAAAAAAACAAAAGATGCTGTATAAGAGTCAAGGGGGGACTGAAAAAAGGAGGCCGAAAAGACCAAGGACACCCAAGGAATGGCGGATGCATGGATTCAGGGGTTGCATAAGATTTTATCACGTGATTTTTGAAGAACAGCTCCAATGATGTTGGAGTGGAACGCGTATGATGACAACGCAAGCCTTCCTAACCAAGAGTACAACTCAGTTGGCCAGTGAGAGCCAAGTGTTCATAGCGACGTTGCTTTTTGATCCTTCGATGTCGGCTCTTTCTCTCCTCCTTCTGCCGAATTCGGAGGGCGCGTTGTCGACGCTTTGTTCCCTACCACTACCGTTGTATATCTTTTTTTGTTATTAAGGGGATTGATTTAAAACTCTGTTAGTCAGGGAGGGTCGAGGCCAGAGTTGTAGGACCGCTGTTAAGTCCTCAATTGGTACAGGGGGAAAAGGGGGTAGATATAATAGTGTCCTAAAGAATCACACGAAACGATACACTGCAGCGCGCCAGCGAACCTCTTGTCAATACTGCTCTCGTCCAAGAAGTGATGTGTAAAAGGACAAGCAGCAAACAAGAGAGCTCGGCGCACTACAAATACTATGTCTGCTAAAGAATATGACTGCTAACCTAAGGCGTCGTCGCCGTTGCCCAGCCACCACATCTTTTTGTAACACCACCGCCTTATTTTTCAACACTATTGAAGACTTAAGGGGCCTTCTGACTGTGCGTAAAACGAGTTGGCTTTGTTCACTTGTCTTGAGATGCTCAATATTTTTTTTTATATTCACGCAAAAATTCATATTCAAAAGGAAGCAAAAGAAAGGGGAGAGGGGAAGGAAGAAGCACAAAAGGTGTCTAACCATCAGTGCTAGCGAACGGCGAGTGATCATCACTTAATTAAATTGCAGGCTCAGATTTAGAGTCATCTCTAGAGAGGCACAACCGGGGCATGGTATACACTGAGAAAATGATAGACGCCAAAAGAACAAGGGCGAGTATCGAAGCACGAAGCAGAGCCGCTAATGGCATCAAAATTAAGGTTTATTAAAAATAGAAGAGACGCCAAGGGTTCAGAGGAGGCAAGGAAGGGGACGGACAGAGAAGATCTAAGAATACTGAAAAGGATAGGGAGAGTCCTTGGGACATAGGAAAGATCAAGAAGTACTGGAGGATCGAGAGATTAAATAATTGAGGGGGATGCAGAAAATGATTGATTCAAAGTAAGAGAGTAGAGGCAGCGCCAAGAGACAACACCAAGAGACAGTACCAGTTGACAACACAAATAGTTGACATGAAGGGAATATCAAGTAGCATCATCAAGAACTACATCAAGGGGTGCTAAAAAGATATCAAGAAATGCTGGTGGAAATGATCAAGGGTTTCTAAAAAAGACTAAGGGATGATGGAAAAAGATCAAGGGATGCTGGCATGAGTAGCAAGGGATGAGGAAAAAGATCAAGGGATATTGAGAAAAGGATCAAGGGATATTGAGAAAAGGATCAAGGGATACTGAGAAATGGATAGCTTCAACGCAAATGATCAAGGATAACACCAATGGACAACATCAAGGACAGCATGAAGGGATGGGAAAAGTCAAGGGATGACAAAAATCAAGAGGTGAAAGAAAGTAAGGGATGAGAAAAAGCAAGAGATGAGAAAAGTTAAGGGATAGGAGATGAGAAAAAGTAAGGGCTGGAAAAAATCAAGGGATGAGAAAAGTTAAAGGACGCTGGAAAATGCTAAGGAGACTGGGAAGAGATCAAACACAAAGGAGCGGAGATGCGGGAAAGTTCAAAGGGAGGATATGTAAATGATCAAGGACATGCAGAAAAAAGGGTCAATATTGAAGGATAACATCAAGGTATAACAATGATCCACAAGTGTCCTACAGAGGACGGACTACTTGCATTGTCATAGGTGCCATGGACATATGAGTGTGACTTCATTTTATTTTTTGAACCGACGAAAACTAACTAGAAAAAAAAAAAAAAAAAGCATAAAAGGCTATGGATCCCTCCACCGGAAAATGCTCCTCACTTCTTTTTTTCGGCAGCAAAGGGTGGAGAGGGTGGGACATATGTCCATGGCACCTATGACAATGCAAGTAGTCCGTCCTCTGTAGGACACTTGTGGATCATTGTCTACGGTGCCATGTCCATATGTGGCTCCAGAGGGATCCCTAACGTGGAAACAGACAGATTGTTCGAGATGACACTGGAGAGACGGTAGTGCTTCTCGAAAATCTTGGGAGACGACCAGTTGCCTTGGACCATAATGTCCGGGATGGGAACTCCTGCCATTGCAGCCAAAGTGGAACCCAGCGCGCGAAGTTTGGGAGGTCTGGTGCCCTTGGGTACGAAGAGACGAGAGATGGTGTTCATGTACACGCTAATGGTTGTGGACGCGATAGGATCAGAGGGACGATTGGAGTGACGAAGGAGAGGGACGATGGAGTGGGTCTTGTCCTTTGGGTGAGGTATGGCGACATCCATTGACGTGGTGCGAGACCGGTAGACGGTATAGGCGTGAACTGGACAAATCGCCAGATCTTGATGACGACTGAGGTGCACGTACTTAATAATACGTTGCTTGCCGCGTTTCTCTTTGGGAAAGACGATCGCCAGTTGCAGCTTGTCGCCCACAACTCCCGACTTGGCCACATCTGTGCAAAAGGTATCGTCAGGGCGCATGAACCCACAAACGCCCAGCAACCAAGACAGCTTCCTGGCAAGATCCACCATTGGGAGGGTGTGATTGTCTGGTCTGGACTTGAAGAAGGCAAGGACTGGATCGATCGAATAGATCTCGTGCTTGGTGTCAACAATACCAAGCCCATGACCTGCTGCGAGAAAGGCCTTGAAGATAGGATCTCTGGTCACAATCTCCGGATCGTGAAAGAGGGCAAGAATGGCTGCCTTGCGGGCGAGAACGGAAGACCACTGTAGATTCTTGGTGGCCATAGTGTGATACAGCCAATTGACGACCACAACTGCGGGATTGATGCCTTGCTCAAATGAGCCATCCTGAGCCCACTGCAAAAACTCCTTCTGAGCAGGTTCGTATCGCTGACTGGTCTTGACTGTGGCGTTGTTACTGTTGATAAAGGCAATGGCCTCTTCTGAGACACCCTCGCGAATTAAACGCGCCCGCTTACCCTCCAGGCCCCTAAGTGCCAGTGGGGATTCTTGAGAAGGAGGTGACTTGCGCTTCCTGGGGGAGGCAGCACGCTGGACCTTGGGATCGGTATGGGTGGACAGATCGACATCTCCTGCAATAGTGGATACCACGCTGCTGATGGCCAGAATGGGGCGATTAGAGTTGCCTCCAGCTTCTCCTGTCTGAGACGTTGCAGCACTTGTGCAATGAGATTCCATGGTGGGCATACGTAAAGGTTGCCTAGTCGTTTCCAACTGTGGCGAAATGCATCTGCTGCCATCGACATCGGATGAGGGCGCCAAGAGAAGAATTGAGGGAGCTGAGTGTTGACTGGCGATGCGAAGAGATCGACGTGGTGAGGGCCCCATGTCCAGTTGAGGTGCTGAAAGAAGAGAGGATCGAGACTCCACTCTAGTTGTTGTTGCAATCTCCTGGATGGCGAGTCTGCAGGGTTGAAGATTGAAGGGATGTAGGTCGTCTGCAGTGCAACGATTGGACCCCCGATTACCTTAATTAGATAAATAGACAACTATTACCAAAATACAAAGACATCTCTTCCTTCCACTCCTTATAAAAGTTGCATGCAGCCTCGTTCCTGTTGCCAGACAATGTCGCCATACTCTGTCCGCTGCCTCCATCAGTGGTGGTGATCTCGTGCCGCCAAACTTGTTGATGTAGGAGAGTGTGCTGGTGTTGTCGATGATAACGTTCACCATTTTGCCCTGAACTTGAGGAAGGGTGACTGCAAAAAAGACTGCCTGGATCTCCTTCCAGTTGATGTGGAGTTTGGCTTCCTCTGGTGACCAAACTCCGCTCCAGCTCCTGTTGCCGATCACTATGCCCCAGCCGTGATCCGAGGCATCCGTGTATATGTCCATCTCTGGTGGTGACTGAATCCAAGTGTTGCCGTTCCAGTCTCTGAGACTGTGAATCCACCAGTTGAGGTTGTCCTCTGCTTCGGCTGTCAGTATCACTGTGTCCGTCCATTGAGCTCCTGGGCGACGTAGGGCTGAGTTCTTGAGGGAGAGAAGGTTGCGTGTCATTAGACGAGCAGGAAATACGGCTAGTGTGGTGGCCATGGCTTTTCCGACGAATGAGGTCAGGTTCTTCAGAGTCGTATGGCCCTTGTTCCTCATTTTGGTCGCCTCGCGGCGCAGATCCCGAAGCTTGGACTTGGGGACAGAAAGTACCATCTTGCGGGTATCGAACGTAAAGCCGAGATGATCCAGGGTCTGGGATGGTTCCAACGATGACTTCTTCTCGTTGATGATGAACCCGAGTGCCATCAGCTTCTCTCGCACCAGTTGAGTGTTCCTGCGAGACTGCTCCACTGTCCGTGCCATGATAAGCAAATCGTCCAAATACGCGCTGAGTCGAATTCCTTTGCGTCGCGCCCATCGAAGAAGAGGACGAAGAATCTTGGTGGAAACCAGAGGGGAGAGTGAGAGACCAAAGGGTAGGGTCCGAAACTGGTATATCTTGCCCTTCCATTGAAACTGAAGATACTTCCTGTGGGTTGGTGAGATGGGTACATGAAGAAAGGCATCCTTCAGGTCGATCGAGGTCAAAAAGTCGTTTTTGAGAATCATGGAGCATACCATCTTTGTTGTCTCCATCTTGAACGACTCCTGCTCCACATACTGGTTGAGGGGGCGCAGGTTGAGCACCGGGCGGAGATCGCCTGTCTTCTTGACTATGGTGAATAGGCGGCTGCGGAAACCAGCTGCCGTAGCGGGCTCGATGGCTTGTTTGTCGAGTAAGGCGACGATCTCCTCCTCGATCGCCTTCTCGTCTTCCATAGACACTGAGGTCTGGTGTCGTTGGAGGTTGGTTGTTGGTGGGGTTGTGTGAAAGGGAATCTGATAGCCTGCCCCAATCACGTCGAGCACCCAGTGGTCGTCTGTTAGTCGGCGCCACTCTGGTAGAAAATGTTGTAGTCGACCACCTACTGGGAGCTCTGTCCTCGGCCGCGACCCCGTCCGCGGTTGCTCCTGGGAAAACCCTGTGACGGATACTGTCCGTTGCTACTAAAGTTATTGTACTCTTGGGGTGAGAAACCAAAAGGTTGTTGTTGTTGATGCGGGGGCGCTGTTTGATACGCAGAAGAGTATTGTTGGTACTGGGCCTGCTGGTACTGCTGTTGATATTGGGGTCGTTGTTGCTGCTGTTGAGCGAAGTGGAAGTTGCCGCTACCCCAACCACGGTCGCCGCCACGACCGCCTTTGCCTCCTCGACCCGATCCTCCTTCGGGTTTCTTGGATGGTAAGGCTTTGGCGTATTCCTGCGCCTCTTTGATACTGGCTTTGATGGCCTCCTGTGAGGTGCTGACGCCTTTTTTCTTCTCAGGAACGGGCTGGAGACCTTTTGCTCGCAAATAATTGTTGATGCGCAGCTCCTGAATTTCTCTGGCATTGATGGCCAGTTGACTGCGCATGATCTGAAGAAACTCCGACACTGTTTGGAGCGCCGTCGGATCTGTGACTCTTGCCAAGAAGTCAACTGCGAAGTCGTCGAGCGGCCGAGTGGAATGGGCCTGACGTTCGATGATCTTGACGAGAGCTTGCTCAAAGTGGTGATAGGGCGAGGAACGATCGACTGGGAATGGAAGATCCCAACTGGGAGCAGTGTATTGCTGAAGAGGATTCTTGTCGAAAAGGAGGTCCTTGGGTGAGATGGTGTCGTCTTCTGGATCCTCTGGGGGAAAGAAAAAGTGCTCACCGGAGATGGAAGGAATGAAATCCTTGGCCTGATCAGTAATGATAAGTTGTTTGGTACGGGGAAGCTCCACAGTGGTAAGGGATTGTTGGGAAGCGAGAAGAGCTTTGAGATTGGCCAGCTCCTCTGGAGAGAAAGAAGAGAGGGAAAGAGGTACATGATTGTCGGTATTGTCGCTCATGAAGGGAAGGAATCGAAGCTGTGGATGAGTTCCTGAAGAGCGACGAAAAAAGAAGTGAGGAGCATTTTCCGGTGGAGGGATCCATAGCCTTTTATTTTTTTTTTTTTTTTTCTAGTTAGTTTTCGTCGGTTCAAAAAATAAAATGAAGTCACACACACATATGGACATGGCACCGTAGACAAAGAACTGTGGAAGAATGCAACCTTGTAAATCATGGCTGTATGTAACTTGCGAGAGTGATAAAGAAAGTAGTGAGAAACAAAGGGAGACAACAAAGAAAAAACGTGGCAGTGGTGGCCAAGCAGTCCTTAACTACCTATATGGCGTGGAAATAACAATATGATGACGGCACTGCTACACGCTCTTTTTTGTCACCACGCCCTTGTTCAACACATCCACATCTATCGTCCAAACTCCCACACCCGTTTCATCACCAGTTTGCATCTATACTTACGCGCTTTTCCTCACTGCCACACTTCTTGCCATCCTTCTCTTCCCTCATTCCCCTCTTTTTGTTTTCCTTTATTCTCTCCATCGCTTTTTTCTTTGTTCCTTTACTGTTCCTCTTGTTTGCCAAACAACTCCATTCTTTCTTCACATACGCAATCCTCTCTCTCTCTCTCTCTCTCTCCAGCACACCCTTTTCTTTGTCACTCACACCTTCTATCACCACCCACTCTTACTCGTTGTTTGAACCGTTCTCGACACGCCTGGATGTCCATCTCAATCTCCCCCCCCCTCTCCCTCTTTTGGTTAGTAGGCTGGTTTGTTAGAAATTTTGCAGATCCTGCGGCTTAAATTTAAAATGAGCGAGCGCTCACAATGGTTTCGTAGTGCCACTTTAGGTCCACATACAAAAAAAAAAAAAAAAAAAAAAAAAAACACTAAACCACATCCTTTCAAATTCCTACTTCCTCAGCAGGATCTAATAACAAGGGGAGGGGAGGACTGGCATCCAAGGATCAACAAAAAAAAGGCAGTGTCGCTATGAACGACTTGGCATGGCCAATGTCCAACGACGCCGATTTTTTTATTATTCTACGCTTCTAGCGGAAAGAAAAAAAATTTCTTAGCAGGTCTGGGAAACACCGCTAAGGTGACGCCACGACAAGCCCTGGGAAGCGCTCGAGCAGCCAACAGGCTTGCATGCGTTGGAAGAGACCTTGCCTCTGGAGAAACCAGCAGCGCTCATAAAGTTGGTGCCCGAATAGAAACCGTTGATCCAGGTTCCATCGTTGGCATAGCTGACACCACCGTTCTTGTTGGAGCAGACGCCGAGGGTCTCGATGTTGCTCAAGATGTCAAGAGTGTATCCGTCCAGGCTGTGGGCGGTAACGTCGGCTTGGTGGCACTGGCAGAGAGTCATGTCGACGTTCTTAAGGTAGGAGCAGAAAACCTGGCCCGCCTTGAGCGTGTTCTTGGCCTTGGTGTAGACGACCGTCTGAGCGCAGTTGACGTTAGGGACAGTGTGCGTGCCGGTCAACTGTCCGGAGCTGAGAATGTAGCCAGCTTGGACTGCGCTGATGATAGTGGGGAGGGCGATGGCGGCGACGGAAATGAGCTTGACCATTTTGGAGAAGTGAGTTGGTGGTAGGATGTGGTGTGCGGTACAGGAAAGTGTTGCGTAAAGTCAATGCTGGGATGTGAGATGGGCAACCTTTTTATACGAGTTCCTCCTGGGTAAAGATCAATGACAATACTTACACGCTCGCTTTCTGTGACTATGGTGCATGTCTTGTCTTGAAGGTATGCGAGTTGTTCAAGGAAAATAGTGAGGCAAAAACAAAAAAATGAATCGGGATGGCCTTCCTAGAGTCGAAGTGATGACATTTAAAAAATGGTTCAGGGCAGTATTATGGTCAAGTACCAATGTACTCGGGTATCGGGTACATGTCTGTTGCGCTCATGCCTAGATAGCCAGGATATGCGCGCGATACTTCGAAATCAAACAAATTAAGGTTGGGCAGTGCGCCAAACGAAATTCAATGGAATTGGGCTATGTCGGCAGCTGGTTAGACCATTTTTACGATGGAGGGCGTTTTTTCCACCAACTGTCGACTCTTGCATTACATTTGGGATGAATCGACAAGATATTTTGTTCCGATAATTGGTGTATGTGAATGAAAAAAAGTACCGCTCTAGATATCCTGCTAAAGTAAGAATTGAATGGGCTGGACATTGAAGGTTCAAAAAGCAGCAGGCCGTCACAGGCCAAGGCATCCTTTCACAATATCGCTGCGATTAGTCTGTTTCTGCGATGGTAGGTATCGCGTCGAAAAAGTTTTGTTTCTCTTTTTTCTCGGCGCCATATCCCCTCATTTCTGCCTGCATGCCCAGTTTAATCCAAACTATTCAAAAGGAAAGGAAGCAACAGAAACCGATAGGTTCGGCTATGCCGAGCAACTTGACAATAGTCTGGGATCTGAATGCTTCTCTATACCACAATAGTGATAATGGTGAGGATGAGGGCGTCAAAAGAAAAAAGAAAAAAGAAAAAACTATAGCACATAGTATTCTCATGTGGTCCTCCACCATAGCCCTGACTGTACCATCGACTGTTTAACTGCGCTGGTCGGGCGGGATGCGGTGGATCTAGTTGTGTATGGCCGTGGCTTGATAGTGGTGGTTTGACAGGCACCACAAACTAAGCGAATTCATATTGGGTTTAAGTTCGAGAATGTTGCTGTAGTGGAAAGGTCAGTTAACTAGAGGCACAAATTGCCAACAAAAAATGAGAAAAAAATAAAGGAAGGGGAGTGTTAAGAAGGGTCGCAGACAAAAAATTGGTAGGAAGGGTAGGGTAGGTGTGTTTACGCGGCTCGAGCACAGGAACGTGTAGCTCTAGCGCGAGAACTCTTGCCCTTACTCTTGCCCTTACTCTTGCCCTTACCCTTTCGTCTACCTGTGTCAATTCAGTCAGCAAGCAAAAGAAAAAAAAAACAGTAATAATGATCAAAGCGCACCGACCGTCATTATACTACCCTTGACTCATGCATCTAAAAAAAGAGAGAGAGCATGCTCAATTCCTCCCAGCAGTCCATCACTGCCATGCACTCTCCCCGTAACTCATCAGTCCTTGCTCGTGCTATCATTGTCAAATCCCTCATCCTCTCCAGGTTATGGCACTTATGCTGGGTAATCGGCTACGACTAAACAACTCAGGACTTTTCTGAGACAGGGACCATAGGACTCTTCACCAGACCCCAACTGATCGACACAACCAGAAGCGGGAACTTCGAACAGGGGCGCCGGCCCTGGAGCGTCAAGATACCGCACCGGGCCAGAACCATATGGCGGAGATTCAAATGGGATTAGTTCCCCTGTGGATCTCTACGCCATATGATCTGAAAGCAAGAACCCAAATGCAACATGGCTGGGTGCAGAGAACAATGCGAGGATCAATTGCACCACATCTTCCAACGCACGCCTAAATAACCTTCTTGGCTATCCATCTTTCAGAAATACACCTCCAAAACACTGGTCTGACGACGACCTTGCCAAGGTCCTATTCTTCCGACCTCCTACCCTCGAAATCAAAGCCCGATCCAACATCACTATTCCCCAATTGCTGGCCTGCTGTCTTATCGGCATCTCAACGGCCAACACCATTCTCGTTTTGCACCAACACACGCAATCGAGCACCGCTACTATTCACAACATCCTCCGTGAATGTCCAAGACCAAAGCACAGTGTAACTCGTTGAAGGGCTGATAAGCCACAATAAAATCTTCTCGTTGACACAAAAAAAAAACGCGATGCGCCTTCCCCCCAGACGTTTTTTTTTTCTGTTGCTCCTCTTGAGTCTATTGTTTTGACCCTCCCCTCCCCTGAGATATTTTTTTCTGTCCCTCCCCTTGAAACCATTGTCTCTGCCCCAGTCTGTGTCCCTGTCTCTCCTTCAGTCTATATCGCTGTGTTCCTTCCCTATGATCTTTTTCTCTGTCCCTCCCCTTGAGACCATTGTCTCTGTCCCAGTCTGTGTCCCTGTCCCTCCCCTGTAGTCTGTTGTCTCTGTCCCTGCTCTAGATCGTTCTATTTTGCCTGGGCCATATACCCCCTTCTTTCTGTTCTTAGCATAGGGCAAAGGTTTGTTGCCTCACTTCCATCCTGTTCATACTGGCTGTTGCGCACATCCAAGTGTCAAACAAATCCCTCGTAACTTCCCTCCACTTATCTTTGAGTTGCAAAATCGACCACACGCACTCTCTCCCTCTCTCTTAGTTGACATACACTGCTACACCATTTATTATATAAGATAATAGCTTCCCTCTCTAAGTTTAGTTCTTAACATAGTATACATTCCTTGAGACACCTTGAACCGTTATCCTCTGTCCCCTTGCCCTGGCTCCTCTACTCTGAACTACACGGCTGTTACAGTCTCCCATGTCCTTTGTCCCTTGTCTCTTGTCTCCTGTCCCTTGTCTCTTGTCTCCTGTCCCTTGTCTCTTGTCTCCTGTCCCTTGTCCCTTGGGCTGCGTCCTCTGCTCTGAGCTCCGAGGCTGTTATAGTCACTCTTGTCCCTTGTCCCTTGGTTTTGGGGTTGCCTCGAAAGCAGAGTGCACCCCCGCGAGACCTCACATATATAAATGCATCCCACTTATATGTGTATTCCTTATCGCAGAACGTGCAAGATCCCTTCCAGAACCTTTACAGGTAGGTACCTTTGTGACCGCCCTTTCCCCTCAATCATATCTCATTAAATCCCACCAAAGCTCTCTAACCAAAGCACTTCCTTTTCTTCATGTTAGCCAGCCATCCATATTCTACCTCAGCTATGGCCACCCGCACCAGTCTCTTCGCAACTCTCTTTTTAGTTGCAATCATCTTGGTTTCTTCCACAACATACGCCGCCACGTGCAACCCCATTACCATCACAGGCAGCAAAGGCTGGAACGTCTTATATTGTCCCACTGGCTGTATCCCCGCCTTCTCTGCGGACGCTGGAAACGAGTATGGCACTTTTAGTGAATGTATCCGTTTGTAGACTAAGTACTGTGAGGGTACTTTGTGATGAATACTCATGATTGACCAAACATCAACCTAATTTTTAACTCTTTGTCTGAAAAATATTATGAATAAACAATTCAAAATACAACTTTCAACAACGGATCTCTTGGCTCTCGCATCGATGAAGAACGCAGCGAAATGCGATACGTAATGTGAATTGCAGAATTCAGTGAATCATCGAATCTTTGAACGCATATTGCGCTCTTTGGTATTCCGAAGAGCATGCTTGTTTGAGTATCAGTAAACACCTCAAATCTCTTAATTTTTTTGAGAGTTTTGGACTTGAGCAATCCCAACACCAGTCTATTTCAGATCGGCGGCGGGTTGCTTGAAATGCAGGTGCAGCTGGACATTCTCCTGAGCTAAAAGCATATTTATTTAGTCCCGTCAAACGGATTATTACTTTTGCTGCAGCTAATATAAAGGGAGTTTGACCGTATTGGCTGACTGATGCAGGATTTCACAAAGGTCGGCAACGATCCTTGTAAAACTCGATCTCAAATCAAGTAAGACTACCCGCTGAACTTAAGCATATCAATAAGCGGAGGAAAAGAAA
>JANATG010000002.1:55000-172500 GCA_029449235.1 Linnemannia schmuckeri
CCTCAACCTTAGGGATCCACCGCATAATGTCATGTATGTAGTGGGAGATACGCTCGTGCTGGAGACTCCGGGTCGGTTCCTTGATGAAGCGGATCAGGGGCGTATAGCGCTCGGATGCAATCTTAGGATGATCCTTACACGCTTGCTCGTCAAACGTCTCCGTGCGACGTCTGTATTCCATGTATGCCCTGACTGGGCAACATTCCTCCTTGGGGTGAGACTTGATGACAACTGGTTTGATGATGTTCTGACCGCCGCGTAGCTCCTTTGGAAAGAGGACTGTAAGTGTCAGAGTATTATCCTTGACCGTACTCTGTGTGACATCCACGCATTCAATGTCGTCTGCGCGAAGAAGACCGCAGACAGACAAGAGAAAGCAGGTCTTGGCCGTCAAGTCTGTAATGCTCATTGTGTTATTGCTACCGAGGTTGTGGAGGTGCTTGAGCAATGGCGCCATGTCAATGTCGTAGTTGCGTAATCGCTTAAAGCTTTCCGTGCCCGCGAGCTTGATAAATTGCTGAAAGTCATGGTTGGTGGTGATGACTTCACGCTCCTCGTTGGAGAAGAGTTGAAGGATGGCCGACTTGTAGGTTCGTACTGTAGCCCGACTCCATCCTTTCGTCTCAAGGCCATAGGCCAGATAATTCATGACATGAACCGCTGTCGCTTCCAGGGGATCCACTCCCACAAAGTGAGTCCACCGTTCAAAGGCCAACTGTGCCGATGAGTTACCCTTGGCGGTCTTTTGGACTCGTGTTGACTCGTACAGTATCTTGACCACCGCTGGACTGGCTCCGCTGGCTATAGTCTGGTGCCGTCGACGTTCCAGGCTGCGAGTGACCACATTGGATTTTTGTCTAGAATGTGGGGACTGTTGCCCGGTGCTGGTCGAACCATGATTCGAGGGACCGGTAGAGGTTTGCCGATCGACATCTCACGGATGGTAGGGTACCAAAGCGCACTCGGCCAGTACGGGGTGATGACTGTTGCCTTGACTTTGTCCATCTTGATCTTCTGCAGAACCTTGGGAAGAAGAGACCATGGTGGACATGCGTATACTCGACCCATGTTGGTCCAGTTCGAGTTGAAGGCGTCCTGGCTCCAGGCTTCCGCCTCCGTGCTCCAAGAGATGTAGCGAAGAACCTTCCTGTTGGCCGCTGTTGCAAAGAGATCGATAGTGTGATGGCCCCAAATCTTCTCCAGCTGCTGAAAGAACGAGGGGTTGATCGACCACTCCAGTTGAGCCACCATTCTCCTGGAGGGTGCATCTGCGGGGTTGAACTGTGAGGGCACGTAGGTTGTTTTCAATCGTGTCCCCGTTGTCAGACAATGGTTCCATATCTTCGTCGTCAGATCCAGAAGCAATGGAGATCGGGTACCGCCGAATTTGTTGATTTGAGCAATGGTTGTCGTGTTGTCGCAGATGATATGTATTGTTTTTCCAATAAGTGTTGGAAGTCGAACTAGGTACCAGATCACCCTCAATTTCTTCCAGTTGATATGGTGGGGTTGTTCCGCTCGTGTCCATGTCCTCGACGTCTCCTTGCCGTTGATGACTATTCCCCAAGCGTCGTCCGATGCGTCCGTATACGCGTCCACCTCTGTCTTCTGTGGTAAGAATCCTTGTCCGTTCCAGCCCGACAGATGTCTCTTCCACCACTCGAGGTTTCCCAGTGCTGCCTTGTCCAGGGTCACTGGGTCGGTCCAACTGCACTTCCTTGCCAGAGCTGCGTTCTGTGTCTGAATTAGATGTCTCGTCTTCAGTCTCGCTGGGAAAACCGCGATTGTCATCGCTGTTGCCTTGCCTATAAACGCTGCTAGTCGCCTCAGTGGTACCGTTTCTGCCTTGATTATCTTCTGAGCCTCCCGGCGCAGATCTCGGACTTTGGACGATGGCACCGAAAGTGACATGATCGTGGTATCGATCCTGAACCCAAGATGGTCGATACGTTGTGTGGGGATAAGGGTTGACTTTGAGTCCTTGATAAGAAAACCGAGGCGTTCCAGTTGTTCCCGAACCATGCGAGTATGTCGTTTGGCTTCCTCCTTTGTCGATGCTGCAATAAGAATATCGTCCAGGTAAGCTGATATCCTGATGCCCTGTTGTCTGGCCCATGTGAGGATAGGACGGACAATCTTGGTGAAGACCCATGGGGATAGAGAGAGGCCGAACGGGAGCGTTCGAAATTGATATAACTTGTCTCTCCATCGAAACCGAAGGTACTTGCGAGACGCGGGATTGATCGCTACGTGTAGAAAGGCGTCGCTTAGATCCAGGCTTGTCATCCAGTCGCCTGGTCTGAGCATTCTGCAAACGTTGTTGAGGGTTTCCATTTTGAACTTGAGTGCTGTTAAAAATTGGTTGAGAGGTCGAAGGTTCAGTACTGGACGAAGGTCTCCTGTCTTCTTTGGTATGGTGAAAAGTCGACTGTAAAATCCCTTCCCTGTACATTCTTCTATAGCCCTTTTTTTGTAACAAAGAGCGTACCTCGCTGGCGATAGCTGCCTGTTCCTCTGGTGAGTTGAACGGGGCGTGTAGTGGTGGTAGGCGTAGGGGCGGTGGCTTGTCGAAGATGATGCTGTATCCCGATCTAATGATGTTGTTCACCCAAGACGAGTTCGTCATCTCCTTCCATGCCTCCTGGAAGTGGAGAAGCCGACCGCCTACTAGTCCGACTCCTCTCCGTCGTTTCCCTGCTCCTGCTTCTTGTTCTTTTTGTTGTTGCTGGAGCCGCTATGCAACATATTAGGTTTAAAGTCCACCTTAGTTAGTCATTTCTCATCACTCTTATTCACCTCTGACTCTTCTATGATACTAGACCTAGAAACCTAGTTACTCCCTTGTATATATAGATGTACCATAGTAATAACATCAATCATCACTGCTTCAATCCTCGTCTCTTGTCCCTGCTTTCACTGGTCCTACCTTCTGCTGTTGCACGCTACCAGACTTGTTGCCAGAGTTGTTAGAGTTGCCATTTGATCCCTGCTTGTTATACTTCTTCTTCTTCTTGAAGGAAGAGGATGACTGATCGTTGGACTTGTCGTTGTTCGATCCTGAGGACCTTTGTTGCCAGCCGCTTCTACCGCTGCCGCTGTCTTTTTTGGTCCTGTTATCGTTGTTGGTCGCCTTTGGTGGGGACGGTGTTGCATATACCGTCCGTATAAGATCTGAAGCTGCTTTGCGCGCAGCCACCTCCTCAACCTTGAGGATGGATCCTTCCTTAACGGGCTCATGTTTGATTCCCAAAGCGGTGTAGTACAGTTTGGAACGCATCTAGCTAATCTTAGCTGTGTCGTTTCCTGCTGCGATCCGCATGGTGTTGAGGAACTGAAGCATTGCTTTGCCTTGTTCCGAATCCTCCCAGGCGTTTTCCAGAATATCGCAGGCGAAAGAGTCGTAGAATCTGGTATGGTGTTGAGAAGTATGGGATCTGTAGTCAACGAGAAGAAAGAGTTGTTTCTTTATTTTACACCACTGAGTGGTATTTAACCACGATTGTGACAAATGATCACGGAGGTGATAATAAATAACAGAAGTGGTAATTATCACGGAGGTGATGATTAACCACGGAGGTGAATACACTTCTTCGTTAAATAAAAAGACGGGGTAAAATGAAAATAAAAACCCCGTACCGCAACAGTGTGCCATTCGAGTTTGAACTGCTGCAAGGTCGGCGTCGTGTTTCTTGGCTGCTGGGCTGGGACTGACCTCCGCATGGTCCAGGACGGGAGGTGCTTTGTAGACCATGCCCTCAGTATAGTGGTAATCGCTGAGGTTGTAGAACTTGTGGTTGTCTGCGAGCTCTGCTGTATAGAAGTTCTGCTCCAGAATGGCAGGGTAATGCTGTACCAAGTCTGTGCCAGGACGGATAGTGGTCGCTTGCGTGGTCCCGATGATACGAGTACGCGCGCCGGGGGGTGCATCATCCTGAGGGGGAGCAGATTTGAGGCTGTGCTTGTCGCTGTGTTCAATTTGCTCAATGCGGTGGCTGAGTTGTTGAATAGTTTGGAGGAGAGTCTCAATAGAGACAGAGAGTGAAGAGGAGGCATGGGACATGAGAAGAGGATCGATCAGTGAATCCGGGGAGAATGTTCCGGCCGTGAAAAAAGAAAGATAGAGTAGCAAAAGATTGCAGGCTAGAGTCCCTTTTCACTTCGTTTATTCATTTTTTTTTTCTGGAGTTTCACGTGATGATATTAAAGATAGATATACACAGACAGAGTTCCTTGGCAAGGAAGAATAATGTCTGTTAATAATAGCCTACTTCTTTATTAGCATAGGACACACTACTTCTAGCTCTTGCATTAGACCCGGCTTTCAGCCTCCTCCCCGGAGGAAGGTTATGAGTTATAATCATGTGTATATAGGGCACGAAGAGCACATAAAGGACTCTTCGTTCCTGATTCAAACAGATCCCTCTCTTTGTTTCGTTATTCCATCTTCCCTATTATCTTGTCAATAACAATCCCTGATTATTATTTTCCAGGGGGTCCTCCTGTTGCACGGCAACAGAGGTGGAGCTGAATAATGACAAGAGATGGACGAGATTCGCTTTATTTACAATATCAAAGATAAATATACGAGTTGTTGATCTTCTGGAGTACCTTTACATTTTTTTGTTACTCGTAGATACTCCAGCCCTTGTCACTGCGCGCGCCTTGCTGCTGCTGCTGCAAAGCGGACATCTGTGCAAACCTGGTGTTACCACCGAATTCCAGATTTTGAACCAAGCGCTCGGACTGCTGCTGCATCACCTGGGCGAATCCCCGACGGTCAATCGGGGCAATGGCGCTGTACATGGAGATAACCTTCTTTTTGGCCTGCAATGCTTCGGTAGTCCTGTTGTTGGCCAGATGATCCATAACTTGTTCGTCAATCTTCGATGCCTCTTGAATAGTCAGGTAGGAGACGACGTCATTGTTCCTCTTGTCGTCCGAAACCAGGGAACTGTCGGTTGTGTAGTTGACGGACACCGTGCCGCTCATTCCCTTACACTCGGCTGGATCCACAAAGTTTAGCTCGCCTTCCAGAGTGAGAGCATATCCAAGAATCTTTCGTGAATCCTCCACATCCTCCATATCGTTCTCGGAAAAATCTTCAAGCCCGGGGACTCGCATGTCAAGGTTGACTACGAACTGGATGAGCCCGTTGACCCTCAAGTTCCGGATCGTGATTTGACCGGGTGTCTTGGTCAGATCATATCCGGGGATATCCTTGATGACTGCGTCACCCAAACCGCGAATCTTCAAGGTAGCAGCGGCAGCAACCATATTGGAGACTCCACGTAGGCCCTTGGAGACTAGGTCCTCGATATCGGTCTCGGTTTCAATGAAGAAGGGATCACCGTTGGCATGTTCAGCAATGGCCGACATGAGCTTTTCGTCGTAGCCATCTCCGATCCCGAAGGTTGAGATCGAAATATCGGTACCGTTAAGCCAGTTTTTGACATGGGACATAATCACCTCCGGTGAGGTGATGCCCACATTGACCAACCCGTCCGAAAACAGGAACACGCGATGGGCCTTCTCTTGTGGCTTCTTGGACTTTTCCTGCCCTTGTTGCTGTTGTTGCTGCACCGACAATTCTTTCTGGATGCTTTGTTTCAAGGAATCAACTCCGGCCTTCAAACCATCATAAAGGTTAGTCGCTCCCTCAGTCCTGATATTGGCAACGGAGTCGAGCATATGTTTCTTGTGGGTATGATTACAATCGACAAAGACGGTCTTGGCGGTTGAACTGTAGGTCACGAGGCTGAGGGTGTCGTTGGGAGTGAGTTGTTGGATGATGACATTAATGGCCTTCTTACATCCTTCAAGGCGACCTCCATTCATGGAACCGGAGTTATCGAGGACCAAGCAAACGTTGAAGGGAGTCCGACTCAAGTCAGTGTCCACATTGGACCTCTGGCCGACCTTGATCTCGAAGAGGACAGGAAGTTGCGTTTGAAGACCGCGAAGGACGCTGGAGAAGAGAGGTGTCGCCGTCACTTGGACACCCTGGAAGTCAAACTCGGTGAGGTAGGCTGCCTTGAGTGCCTGAAACGTGTGGTCGTTGGCGCGGTTGAGACCCCGAAGAGGTTGGCTGCCGGCAGGAGGAGGAACATTTACAGAGGAGGACTTTTTAAAGAGGAACATGTTGGGGGCGAGCGAGAAAATGGAAGACAGGGAGAGGAAGGTGTCACTTGTGAGACTTGTGAGGAATTCGGGGGAGTGAGGTCCTTTTTATATTTCTGCCGCTCCTTGGTGGATCTTTTTTTCGCAATAACAAGCGGTCGCTTCTTGGCGGGTCATTGCCCTTCCCTGAGAGAGCCATGAAAGAGAAGTGAAATAAAGAGCTGCGCCATCCTGCCAACTGGCAGTGCATGAAACTGAATATGCACGGTGGGTGGTTAACATCATTTTGTCGACTCAAAAGGTCGTGGCAGTGTGCTGCGGAGATGGCAAAGCAGGGCCTGTCTAAATTTTTATTTAGATTTTTTTTTTTGGAGGAGGGGGTGTTATCGACTGCGGAAATTTCAGGAAAAGATGGCAGCAAAATTAAGATAGGGATACTAACTGGTGTAACAAGGTTGGGACTTGTTTGTGGAGATTGTGGTGTTTAATAAAGTCTATGTTATGAACTAAGACTACTGAACTAGACTACGGACGTGATAACAAGTTATGTTGTTACTTGGAGACCAGGTTGTCTTTGGATACTTCTAGTGCTTGACTAGTCAGCAAGAGCTGCTTGGTCATTTGGTGGCGCTAGAATTAGTGATTGTAACCCAAAATAATTAATCCAGTTAGCCTGATTAACTAATTGTTTTTAGTTACGTCACAGAATTTTTCGTTAGCAATTTTGCAAGATTAACGAAACTATGAGCTTGTACTTTCGTTCTTAACATGCATATCCCCCAAGACTTTCTTTTCTACACTCACGAATTCCCAGAAATGGGATGTTCGTCAGCCCCCAACAGAGGTTCACCTCTCAACGAGTTTCATCCTCAACACCAGCCACACCTTCTTTGGTCATGGCTTCTTGTAACAATCAAGCAGCAGCATCTTCTTCAACATCTACATCTGAAGCATTATCATTGAGAACCGTGGCGCTCGACTATAATGACAGTGTGATCTCCGCATCCACATCATCGTTATCATCAACCATTGTCAACCCGACCCTGTTCGAGGACTCTGTTGGTCTTGAGGTCGATGAACCCCGCCGTCACAAGATCTTGATATGCTCTCGGACTCTTCACTCACTCCATCATTGTCTCTAAGCCAGGGGACCGAACAAATATGGTGGAGAAAATCCCAGGTAAGCAAGGTGCTCGATGTTGTGCTTAGAGACGAAAAGAAGCCTCGCCTCTTGAACGTTTGTTGATACGGCCATCTTTCTTTTAGACGTAGTACAGATCAAGTTCAACAATATTACGGCTATCGATAAGAAGACCGGTCGCACAAAGGCAAAGCGTCAATGCAAGGAGTGCAACTCTCAATTGTCCGGCAAAGCTGGAACGACGACGTACCGATACCACCTTAGCATTCACGAACGTGAGGACGAGGAGAGAAGAAAAAGAGCACGGATTCAACACCACACAGATGAACCGTCCTCGTCAACGACAACATAGCAAAAAAGGGAAGAGTTCATCCAGGGAGCACTGAACTGGATCACACAGGACTATGAACCCTTCTCAAGATTTGATTCGCCAGCGTTCCGGGAATTCCTGAGTGTTATAGACCCCAACGTCAAACCGGTCTGCACAAGAACGATTCGGATGAGGCTGCCCGACTTTCGCGCCCACATCGAAAAGCAGATCAACACGCTGTTGAAGGAAACCTTCCAATTCGGGTCGATTACTATCGACGATTGGACCAGTGCAAGTGGCCGCCCATTTATGTCGATGACCCTGCACTGGCTCGACAGCGAATTCAAGGCACACGAGCATACGTTGGACCTCGTGCCTCATCCGTATCTCCATGATGGCGCTTCGGTTGGCAAATCGATCCGTAAGTGGTGGAAGGATTTGTAATTTTCAAATGTGATGAGGTGCGATATCTAGAGGTTTTGACCGATTGTTTTTATTTTTTTTTTTGCGAGAGATAGGTAAACAATTAGAGAACTGGAATATCCAGGACTTTATCGTGGCTCTAACAACAGATGATGCGAGCAACATGAAACTGGCTGCGAGTTCTGCAGGGATTCCTAGGATCGCCTATGCAGCACACATATTGCACAACACCGTCAACGAGGCGCTGAAACGGCACAAGACCCTGCACGACGTTGTAACCAAGTGCCATGACCTCGCGCTCTTCTTCCACAAAGCCCAAAGATGACGCAGGCGCTGGAGGAGGAGCAAAAGCGGGAGGGCAAACCCTAGATTCTGAAGGTCATCTTGGACGTCGCCATAAGATGGAACAGCGTTCTGACGATGCTACGGCGATTGCTCGAGCTCAAGGATGCAATGGCAGCAGTTCACACCGGTCTGGGCGCTATGGACGAGATCGACCATCTACATGCCATGGATGAGCTCAGCCTTACGGATGACGAGTGGGGCAACGTTCGTCTGATCGTCGATGTCCTGATATTGTTCGAGGAGACAACATTGCTTTTCAGTTTGGCATCTCATGGTCTAGCAGCATCAATGCTGCCCCCGTTTTCAACGAACTGGGAAAGCAGAGTGGAAACCCAACAGCCAACTGTCTCCGCCAGTCCCTTCGACAAGAACTCGAGAAGCGTGTCAAGGACTCGGAAACGATGACGAAGGCGCCTTGCCACCGTTCTCGCGCCCTTTTCATCCCTTCTTGCTTTCCCTTTAACCTCACATCTTTTCATCCTTTCCTCTTCTTTTTTTTCTTTCGCCCCTCAACCTTTCTTCCCCCCTCACCCTCCTCTTCTTTTGATGCTTCGCAACACTATGACCGACAATCTCATAACCCCTGTTCTGTCTTGTTGATGGCGACTCTATGCCGTTCTCTGTCGACATCGATGCATCAAAAACTGTCGATTACCTCAAAGACGCAATACAAGTGTCGGCGATACCAACTTTGGCAATCTCTTTCCCAAGTAGCATGTCAAGCTTATTGACAGGACCAAAAACGCAGGAACACGCTTTGCTGAAAACGACGAGAGCGATGGGGTAGGATCATTCCAAAGAGAACAGAAGAGCTGGTAATCACTTTTTGCTACCATCTACCAAAACTGTATTCTTTACTTACCAGACCGACCTACCCCTACCATACTCTACCATATTTACCATACCATACCTACCATGCCTACCATACCTACCATACCTTCCATACCTACTATACCTACAATAATGTACAACGTTGTACTCTACGCTATTATCGTACGCTACTACACTCTTACATACTCTACTAATTCTTGCCACCACAATGTAGTCACCATGCTGTGGCTCTGTAAAGTTTGTCAGCATGGTCTTACCCTCTCTGAACCCTATTGAATTTCTATGTCTCATGCAAAGCATCCATCGGATACATAGGCAAGCCAATTCATCAGCCTTTCTGATGTGCCTGTAGCTCGTGCTTCTCCTCTCACTCGTGCTCCCCCTTTTACTATTGTTCAGCTTTTCGGTTGGGAAAGGTTGTCCATCTCTGTGGGACTTCCTGAGGACCATGATATTGAAATTGTTGGTCTCAAATTCTTTAGTAACTGTTGGCATTGGGAGCAAAAGGCAGAGACTGCGTCACCCCTCATACTCAGAGTACAGTCTTCTTAGAGATTGAGAGTGCCATGTGAAAGCATACCAATACGCCATTGCCTATTAACTCCCTGCACTGCCTGGCACTGAAAATCAACTGGTGATGCTTGGCCACTTTCTCCTGGTACTGAACTGGAATGTAGACGGGAGTAGTGCCGTTAAAATGATTAGGTTGTTGCTGTTGCTGATCATACTACTGCGGTGGGTGCACCTTGAGCGCCAAGCTGTTCCAAACGTTGGGCTATCTAGAGGATGTTAACATTCAATGGTACTGAAGATACTGTGGATGATGTTGAAGATGTACTGTTTCGTCAACGGGCTGAGGCTAAAGGCAGATCAGATGGTCTTGCGATAATTGAAACAAAGCACGCAACCCTCAAAGACAGATCAAGGATGATGGCGTCTAAGCATCAAGGGAGCATCTTCAGCTACATTTTGATTGCGATGGATGTAGATGGTCTTTTCATTCCACCTTCCTGAACAAGAGATTCAAGACCATCTTTTACTGAGGAGTGGCTTTGTCGGCTTGACTGATCAGGCCATGGATTCGTTTTGGAGTAAAGAAGACAAATATTACTCGTGGTATGGTATTTATATTCAGAAACACTTTGGTCTCAATTACATGCATATCGCCCAATATAAACCCTAACAAGGTCCCTTACAAACCCAAACTCGTTGCAGACGACTTAAGCAGCGCGTTATTACAAGCAGAGAGGCGCTCTCTTGTGTCGATCTGGTGCGATTGAGCTATTTGTTGTAGAAATTTAGTCGTATAGAGCTATCTTCTCTTTCTCACTTAGTGGTGTTGTCAAGGGGCCGGCCATTCGACTTGCCCAGTTCCAGCGACATTCAAATGACAAAGTTATGGTAAAAAAAGACAAGAAAAGTCACCCACTACATCTGTGAAAGCGACTGAGAATTGATCTCAAATTGGTACAGGTGCATGAAGTAGGGTATGATTTGCATAATTGTCGAGCAAAGACAAAGTGCTGATGGTGAGAGCGTAGAAGGCAATGGTGGACAGGGTGCATCATTGGTGCAGGTGCATGTGTGGAGTCAGTGGTACGGGTGCATAGTCATTCAGCGGTACGGTGCATGTTCAAGCAGTGGTACATGTACATTTTCGATCAGTGTACGGGTTCGCGTTCAGTCATTGGTACGGCTCCATCTTTTTTTTGACATGTTGATCGCGGTGGACAACGACACCATTAGTCGTCTTAACGAGTCACCAGCAAAGCAGGCGCGACGCGAAGAGTTGGATCATAAGGTAGATGTATTGAGAAAAAGCCTACTTGAACTTTAGTCTACTGTCAGGCAAGTGTAATCAACTTTGCGACAGGTTAGTTTTCATTTATACATTTTTACTTTGCCCACCAGGATCCCATACCTATAGCCATTATTTATCATATTCGTCTTTCATGGCTTTAGTTTCTCTTGTCATGCGCGGTCATTAAAAGTGAGATTCTTCTATGAGTATCTTATGGTTTACCCATTCGGACACCGGTCGTCCTTCCGGGGGCTTGTGCTTCCGTCTCTCTGTAATGCCTTGCTGCTTTTCCCATTCGACGGCTCTCTCGCAGCGCGGTTTCCATATCTTCTCTCAGCCCTCGGTTAACAAAGAAAGACAATATCAGTAAAATGCGATGTGGTGATTTTGAGTCGCTTAGCTTCTGATGGCCACTTTGACTATTTTACGCGTTTGCCCGCGAGTGTCTGGAAAAGCACCTTCTTCCACGATACGAGCAGGTCTTGAGAGTCACTGTTCTTATTGCGATATTGAGAAGGGACACACAACACACACACACATACACGCATACACATCCTTTTTTTCCTCGTCTGCCTGCTATCTGAGTTATGCCCGTCGATCCTGGACACACACCTTTGAATACAGGGGTTGTAGAGGAGAACTCCACTTTCCCTTCTCCCTCTTCCTCGACTAGTGACCCTGTCACACCTGGCACTGCCGCCAACGACTCGGCCAACCAAGGGCAACTCCCCCAGAGCGATTACGTCACGTGCATTGAACAAAACCGGTGGTGTGGTAATGTCATATTTGGAAGAAGAGGAAATCGTAAGTGCAGTAGAATAGAGTTTGAAAAAGGTGACTGAAAATTTAACTAAGGGTACATTATAATAACTGGCTTGTGGCAGCCAAGCGTTCATAGCGACGTTGCTTTTGATCCTTTGATGTTGGCTCTTTCAATCCTTGCTTCGTTAGAATTCGAGGTTGCGTCGTCGGTGCTTGTTCTCTACCAAGTGATACTGTGGATATATGCTTTGACCTTTTAAAGGGTGTGGATTATTGTTCTTTGTTTATGTAGGCAGCTCTGGATATGAGCTCTGCTATTGCCCGAGGCCCGACCACCCATAGTTAGAATGTGTGTACGTAAAAAACATGATCCAATAAAAAAATATAACACCACCTGCGTTTTCACTCCCTAATAGCTGCAGGCGAGACGAACAGGACCACGCAATCCGTTTTTTAATACCTTTTTTTTCCATCGAGTTATCCCCATCTGCATCAGCATCACCCTCCATTTTGATCCCATTTTTCTTGAGATTCTACAAACACTTTCACTTCGTTGCCAGTAAGGTATTACTCAGAAAGTCTCCCTTTATTCAGCCAGCTTGTCCGTTTTGCTCTACCACCTCTCCTTGTCATCGGCATCGAATTCCGCTAATGCATTAATCGGTCCATTCAGGCCTTTCCTGTCACTTTTTTGCTTTTTTGCCACCGGGACGTTATTCAGCGACCCCGGTTCTATTAGACTGCGTTCAAGTACAGCTCCTTACGCTTGTTTCTAGGATTGTCATTCCGAGTCATTAGCATGAAGCGTCGAGGTGAGTTTAACTGCTCCATGCATCGATTCCGACTGATTTTATTATTTCTAACCTTGTCTTTTGTTTCTTATTTATCTTTTTAGCGAGAATTCGACAGCAGCGGGATGAACGGGAAAACAGGACTTCTCAGGATATTGCTCAGGAGGAGCGTTTACACTGGGAAACTCTGGAGGAAGTCGATGATGATGATTTGTTGCTGGCGCTCGCTATCTCGGCATCTGCGGATGAATACTCTTCGACTGTGTCTCATACCTCACATGCCCCTTCTCAGCCTATGAGTGAAGTTGAGTTGGCTGCCCTACAAAGAGCGGAAGCGTTGGAACGAGCACTCAAGGAATCCTCTCGCCGAATTAAGGGACTGGAGCAACAGCTGGAGCAGATACTCTCTCCGGTTTCTGGCACTTTCATTCGCATCGACCAACACAAGCGACGAAGAGGCACGAAACTGACAGGGGAGGAGAGGCGTGCCGTTCTCCATTGCTATGAGGTGTGTCGAGAGGAAAAACACAGAGGATCGGTTGTGTCGACGTTGGACCCTTTTCTACGTACTGCTGTGTACTTCGGGACTTCACAGAATACGGTGAGGGATGCTGTTCATGGCAAGAATTTGGAAGATTGACGGGGTATGTACTCTCGCTTTAGCTCGATGCGATTGATGGCTTCCGATCTTCGGCAGAGGACAGCGGAACTAAACATTTCTGGATCTGTTGTAACTCTTAAACGTCTACATAAGTTCGTTCGAGAAACGTAGGCGTTGCCATTCAAGGTTCCGGGACGAGAGACCATCCGCAAGATGATGTGTAACATGGGGTACAAGTACAAGGACGCAGGCAAGACAAGGAACTTTGTGGAAACGACTGACATTCGACAGCAAAGGCGCCAGTATTTGCAGCAACGATACTCGGATCGGTTCAAAGATGCATTGTTTGTCTGGCTGGATGAATCCTATTGCAACCATCAGCATGTTAATAGAAAGGTGTCTATTATACCCTTTACATCCACAACTTTCTTTTTCCTTGTTTTTTATTTGCTGCTTATGATAATAATGCTCTATATTTCACTTTGTTCATAGACATGGTTTTCTGATGGTATGACTGTCCTTCGCAAGAATAATGGGCGAGGGAGGAGATATGTCATTGTTCATGCAGGTTGTGAAGTAGGGTGGATCGGTGAGCCGAAAATATGGGAGGCCAACAGCAGTAGCAAAACCCCTGACTACCATGAGAACATAAATGCCAGGATTTTCGAGGAGTATATGGAGGAGCTGTGCCGTCATTGCGTAGAGAAGGGGCACAGGGAGGTGGTCTTCTGCATGGATAATGCAAAATACCATCGTCGTGAGGCTCTTGGATCCAACACTGAAGAGAACCGCAAAACTCTTTCCACGCTCAAAAAATCCGAGCTCATTGAACGCCTTATTAAAATCAATCCCACACTCGACGCAAACCAGCTCAACCAGTGCAAGAGACCAGAGCTTTATAGCATGGCCAGACAGGTTGAAAACCAAGTTCCACTAGCTGTTGAGGAGATCACTCGCAGGTATTTTTCACGTTTTTTTATTTCTGATTGGCCTCATTTTTCTCCTATCCAACCAAGTTACACTTTTTAACATGCCCTCTTTTGATTAGATTCGGTTATCATGTCCTATGGCTCCCTCCTTACCATCCTGACCTCAATCCGATCGAGGAAGCGTGGGGAATAACAAAAGGCCATGTAGCTTACGAGAATGATGGATCAGACTTCACCAAAGTCAAAGCACTTGTGATTGAAGGGTTAGAAAAGGCCGAACCGGCTTGGCCTAAGCTAGTCAAGAGGACTATGCGCAATGAAGCGAGGTATATAAAGGAGGATCGCATTCGACTCAATGAGCCTCCAGGTTCGCCACTCTTGATAGAGACAGAAACAGAGACAGAGACGGAGGACGAGGATGAAGGCGAGGAGGAGGAGGAGGAAGAGGATATGATAGATATGAATGAGCTGGACGATGGTATTCACTGACAAAAATTAAAGTTTATTGCAGTCACAATTTCACGTACGTATTCTCACATTCTAACTATGGGTGGTCGGGCAATAGTAACACGCACAATAATTACAGTAGTTTTGGTTTGCCTTCGATTTGGCATGATAGCTTAAGGGGTAGGTTCATTGCCAATGTGTTGGCAACGTGGTACGTTGCTCAAGTCACTTACTGTGCCTTGCAATCCTTTGAGTGAGGTGGGGGAGTAGTGGGTACGGTGAATAATGATTCGACATGGAGCGAAAGAGTTGTTAGATCTTGTTTTTTTTTGCGGACAAAATTATAGTAATTTTCATTGCAGGTCTTTTTTGCGCTACTAAGATGGTAATCCTGTACATAACATCCTAAACGAAAGGGAGAAAGTTTACTTTCTCAAAGTTCTCGAGGAGGCTCCTATGTGGATGTTTAAAAGAAACTGGTATCGTGCCCTTGCAGAAATATGTAATCTAGGGCTCAGGTTTGGCTAAGTCTTCGAAATAGAGAAGGCCCTTTTCGCTAAAGATATGAAAGCCTATGTCATTTATAAGGTTTTTAACCGCTGCAGAGCGAGCGCTCTCAGAGCTGGGAACGGGGGCAGTGGAGACGATGACCAGAATGGCAGCGAGAATGCACAAATAGGTGGGCTTCATTTTCTTGCTAAGTAGAGAAGGTGAATTGCAGAGGTCCTGAGAGCGTTATTGATAAAGGCTTTGACGCTTTAGCGAGGGTTTCGCGAGGGAGATTGTTCATGTGGTGGCTCTTGCGACGGTGCTTACAATGACTCTTACAGTTGTTGCGAGCGTTGTGTGTACTGGTGTGCGGCTAGAGTCTTGAGGTAGGATATGGTGTGTCTCGGTACAGGATGCTGGCTAGGTGCGCCTTCTTTATACAGGAGAGGAGCGCTCAAAAGTTCAAGGCTTACTGAAAAATGAATGCCGAAAGCGATCAAACACACAAAGGCAACGCCAAAGGACAACATCAAGGGACAACATCAAGACATAAAAGCAAGGGACAGCGCCAAGGGACAGCACCAAGGGACGACATTAAGGGACAGTACCAAGGGGCAGCATCAAGTAACAACACCAATCAAGGGGAATAACACCAATCTAGGGGAATAACACCAATCAAGGGACAACACCAAAGGACAATAGGAAGGGGTAACATCAAATTTAAGGGATACTGAAAAAAATGGGATGCTGAAAAAAGAAAGGAAGAAGGGATGCGAAGAAAAGATTGTTACTCAGGGAGAGGGTCGAAAGCCAGAGTTGTAGGACCGCTGTTAAGCCCTCAATTGGTACGGGGTAGTGATAGTAATGTCCTAATGGAACCACACGAAACGATATACTGTACCGCGCCAACGAAACTCTTGTCAGCATTGCTCTCGTCCAAGAAGTGATGTGTAAAAGGACAAAGAGCAGACAAGAGGGCTGGGCGCACTACTAATACTATGTCTACAAAGAATATGACTGCTAATCTAAGGCATCGCCACCGCTGCCTAGCCACCACCTTATTTCGCAACAAGATCAAGGGGTAAGTCAATTGTTGGAATGAGAAGGCCGTGGGAGGACTGTTAAGGGGCAGAGTGACGAAACAAAGAGGGGAAATGGAGTTGTTGAGGTAGAGTTCGAGAAGGACAAGAGTGAAGATAATACAGAGAAAGATGAACATCCAATACAGGAAGGATATTCCAAAAGGAGACAGATATGATGAGGACAACTTTATGAGAGAAAAGGAACAAAAGAAGTGAGGAACTGTCTAGGGCTAAGCTAGCTATCTTATAGGGGATCGGGAGTTGGGGAAGAGATCGTCTATGCTAAGAGTAATATCTATGGAGGGTCAGGAATGGACTGAGAGCGATGGTAGCTACTTGAGAGCGATGGTAACTACCTAAGATAGATGGAGGTCGGCGCCGTATGTGAGCACGACCTCCTACGAGATCCTAGCAAGAGTATCTAAGTGGTGGCTTAGACGCGCCAAACGCAGAGCAATATAGTCACGTGATCATAGAGATGTGGGGATCTTGAGGGAATTGTTCTTGGCTGGCCGAGGCGTTGGCTTCAGTGCCAGGTGTGATAAGGTCACTAGTCGAGGAAGAGGGAGAAGGGAAAGTGGAGTTCTCCTCTATAAACCCTGTGTTTGAGGGTGTGTCTTCAGGATCAACGGCCATAACTCAGATAGCGGACAGACAAGGAAAAGATGAATGTGTGTGTGTGTCCCTTCTCAGTATCGCAAATAAAGATGACTCTCAAGACTCGCTCGTATCGAGGAAAGAAAGGTGATTTTATGTCAATAGCTACTCTCTAAAGACTGGGAACTACTACTGCTGCTAATGGTCAAAAAGGTACAGTGCTTACCTGCTCGTATCGTGGAAGAAGGTGCTTTTCCAGACACTCGCGGGCAAACGCGTAAAATAGTCAAATGGCCACCAAAAGCTAAGCCACTCTAAATCACCACATCAGCCCCTTATTCTTTTTCTAGTGTCCATTGATCTTTTGCAGTAACCGCGCTCAAGAGGATCAGAAGGTCGATATCCGAACTACAAGGGCACGGACTGGCTGGGCACTCTTTCCAACATACACAACAACAAACCAGTCAATACCTTCTTCAGCTCCCAACAGGATACACGTCTACGCAGCCACAGGATAAAGAAAGGCCACAGAATGCTACCAACCATGGATGCCTTACACGCCAGGCGCCCAGAGCTGTACGAGGACGACCGATGCCGACAATGCGATCAAGAGACGGAGGATAACGTTCACGTCTGGACGTGCCCCAAGAGTAGGGAGGTGCAAGACGAGATCCGGATAGACACCCTCAAACGAGTGGATGGATGGAGAGCGATCGCCACACGATACTTCAACACGCAGGGAGAGATGAAGCGCCCGCCAGGGAAACCACCGCCATTGGATATCGTTTGGAGGAAGCCAAGAACAAGCACATGCCGCGAGGCATTGTGGTCGGTGGTTGAGAAGCCAGGAGAGGAGGAGAAGTGGCAGCAGTAGACCGAGAAGGCATGGACAGCCAGCCACATTTACCGAGGTCTTGTGCTTATAGCCCTAGCAAAAGCGTGGGACAAGGTGTTTAAGGACATCCCGGCCAGCATTGCCCAATACGTGAGTCGGCTGTTTTGCCGGTACGTCGAAAAGGAGGCGAGGAAGCGGCTATGGATACCCAGATGCGAGATGATGGTCAAGTGGGAGGTGGCGAACAATATTACGGTCAGCACGAAACAGAAACGCACAATCGAGCGTCAGAGCGCCGGGTGGAAACAAATATATGGACGGAAACTCCGAGAGGATGAGTGCTTCTACGGACGAACCAGCACAGAACACGACAGAGGGCGGTGCCCAGGCGAGCAGCGCGATACATGAGTGGCTGATCAAGCAGTCATCGAGTCCCTTCTGGGCCTGAGGCGCATGGGATATTATGGAGAGGAGAGGCAATATGGTCATCAAGGAGTTGGAGGTGGAAGACGGCTAGATCCCTTGAGCTTGCGTTAAAGCAGCAAGGCCCGTCTGGACTTGTAAGAGGGCGAGCTGGGGTCCTCAGATGCGATGTACTGTTTAGTATGCTTTACTTAGTGAAGCAGACTATTTGCTCGTACGAGCTTCACTTAGACAGTTCCACTTTTCAGTTGGATAGAATTGATGTGTTGTCACAGACGATCCATCACTACCTTGTTAAAAAAAAAAAAAAAAAAAAAAAAAAAAAAAAAAGATACTTACCAGTCAACTTTCCTTCGTCACAGGAACATACTAGTGGTAGGAGTGTGGCAGCCAAGCGTTCATAGTGACGTTGCTTTTTGATCCTTCGATGCCGGCTTTTCCTACTAATTAAAGAAAAATTTGGTAGGTGCTGTTTGGCTGCCGATGGAAAAAGATCAAGGGATTGCAAAAAGTCAAGGGATGGGAAAATCAAGGCATAGCTCCAAGGGACAACATCAAGGGGCAGTGTCAAGGGACAGCATCAAGGAAGCATCAAGAGACAGCATCAAGAGACGACGCCAAGGACAACACCGAAGAATAGGACAGCGTCAAGGCTAACGCCAAATTCAGAGGATGCTAAAAAAAGATCAAGGAATGCCGAAAAAATCAAGGGGTACTGAAAAGAGATCCAGGGACACTGGCATGAATAGCAAGGGATGCTAAAAAAATGATCAAGGGATGCAGGAAGGGGTCGACACTATCAGCTAGGAAATGTCTGGTACGTTTTCGTCTCAGAAACACACTTATGGTAGCAGAGACAACTGGCTTGTGGCAGCCAAGCATTCATAGCGACGTTGCTTTTTTGACTCTTCGATGTTGGCTCTCTCAATCTTTGCTTCATTGGAATTAGAGGTCGTGTTGTGATCATTCGCTCGCTTGTAGGAATCAAGTTTAATTATTCTAGCTCAGCAAGTGTTGAAGAAGTTAGGAAATGGGATAACGAGAAAGAAAAAGTGTCGCTTATTGATTTGACCTCGACAGGAACAAATAATAGGTGCTGTCGAAGCCGTCTTTTCATTGTATTTTCGTTAACTAAAAATGGCTGCTGCTTTACAGAAGCATCATACCTCAACAGTCTGTACCTGAGTATGGGTTATTTTTATGATCGTTTATGCCTCCCCCTTGCCCTTACTTTCGTACTTTCCTTCTCAGCCCTCTTGATCTTTTCGACCCTTTCTCCTATCAGCGTGGTTACGATTTTTTACACCTCGATCTTTATTTGTGCTCCTCCTTTTTGCAACCGTTCTTTCTATCTTGACTCCCAACTTACCACTTTTCAGCAGCCAGTTTGAGCTCTCTTTCTCTTCACCCTGTTTCTCTTTTTTCTTTAAAACTGGACGCAGTTCCTTCTTATTTAAGTATTTACCCTCACACTCTCAACTCGAAAAACCCACCACCGCTAACGATTTCATTCTGTCAACATGCGTTTCTCCACCCTTGCCATTGTTAGCGCGTTTTTCATCCCCGCGCTTGCTGTTGCTGCCAAGCCCAAGACTGTTGACGTTGTGATGGCCGATCTCCCGGTCGGCCTCCCCGGGTTTGGCCTCCCCAAGTTCCTCCCCAGGTTCGAGCCTCCCACAGTTGACATTAATGTTGGCGATACCGTTAGATGGACCAACAAGGGTACGGTTCCTCATACTGTCGATGAAGGAGCGAACTGTCTCGCCACTGCCAGTGGCCAGTCCTTCACGAGTGGACCCGTAATGCCTAATGGAATCTTTACGCACACATTTGACACAGCCGGTGAATTTCCGTACTTCTGTTTGCCCCATTGTGCAGGTGGCTCCATGAAAGGAATAGTCAGTGTCAAGGCGAACCCAACATCCACCAACGACGCCTAATCCTAGCCCTCTCGCAACAAAAGCGATCGATTGGCGATTTACAGCTTTCTCAACGTTCCTTCTCCATCCCACAAATCTTTTTAGAAAAACACCATCCACTCTCCTTTCCTTTACCATCATCGTCCTTTAATCCCATTGCGCATTTTTAGTGTCTACAGTATTAAGGAGTATAAGAAAAGAGATTCGGTCTCCGGCCTCGTATGTAAACCCTAGCGTAGCAATAAACATACCCCATTCTCTTTCTCATTATTTTCAGGTACGCTTATTTCTCAATAAAGCACGTTCTACGTCGTTATTCCTTTATCCCCCACCGTGCGATCTGTTGCGGTGAGGTGATCTTAAAGACTGTTATGGAAATCTAGTCTAAACAAATGGACCGCGGAGCAAGGACTATGGTTCCTTGGATGAACGGGCTGGGAGGGTTCCAAGGAGTTCGCATATGCGAGATATGTGTAGCAAAATAAAGAAGGGAAAACGTAGAAGGAGGAAAGGAGTGCTAACAACTAAGTAGACCCTGTAGGTTGAAGTCTCGGTGCCACCACGTTTTGCCCCCAGTCCCCAGGTTTTGAGAGAATTGTTTTCTACCCTTTCTGGTTGAACGCAACATTGGTTTTGATGTTGCTTGTCATATGACAGCTTCCATTTGACTATATGGTCTAGGGGTACCTTTGAATGTAAACCATGTCTTTCTGTCCCTGGTTCTAGACTGGTACCCGTTGGTTCTAGGCCGGTACCCGTTGGTTCTAGGCCGGTACCCGTAAAGGGCTACTTGCCTAGACTTGCTCATTCATAGTTGTTTGCATCTTCTCGGTTTTTCCTCATTGCCCATTCACCTCTCTCCATTCCGGTCCTCATTCTCATTTCCACATTCTAGACCCGTCCTCATCTGTTCTTTGTTCATCTTCTCCTAGCTTAAATAGGACCCCTGTCCCCCTGTTCTTGTTCTTCAGTCTGCAACCGATTTATCCCCTCCTGCCCCCTATCCCTTCTTCTTCTGAACACTCCTTTTTTATCTTCGAGTCCTGTCTGTTCATCGCACCAAAAAGATATACTTGAGGAATAGGCCAACAGTTCTCGTGGCATCAACATCGTCGGTGGTGGGGATGAAGTGTGCCATCTTGATTAGACGACCGACAACGACAAGGAGCAGTGAAACCGTATGACTTGGGCAGCTGTACAATAAAGTCCATTGAGATAGAGGACCATGTCATCTGTGATATTGGGAGCAACTGTAATAAACCATAGGGCTTGTGATGCAATGTCTTTGCAATATTATATGCCTGCTTACTTTCCCTCGCAGCCACATTCGTCTTACATACATAATAGTCAGTGACGCCTTTTGTTGATCACTATTATTATCTTTGAAAAGCTTATTTCCTACGCTCAGTCACTAAAAGGTAGCCTTGTTGCTACGATCTGATAAGATTAGGGTCATTGTTCTATAGATTTGTTTGTAAGAACAACATCTCTCTTCTTTTCTTCCCTTCTCTCACCAAATCAAGGGGTTTATGACATCCAATTTCGCTCGCACTTTGAATCCAAGGGTAACTGGCTTCTGGCAGCCAAGCGTTCATAGCGGCGTTGCTTTTTGACCCTTCGATGTTGGCTCTTTCTCTCCTCCTGCCGAATTCGGCGGGCGCGTTGTAGATGCTTTGTTCACTACCACTAGCGTGGTTAAATTTATTTTGTACTTAAGGCTTGTATTACTATCCGTTGTGTAAGACATGGGATGAATTCTTCCCAAGCGCAGCACATGCGATGTAAATCTTCCCAATTTCATTAGAATTCGAGATCGCATTGTTGATGCTGTTGCAAAATAAGGTGGTGGCTAGGCAGCGGTGGCAACGCCTTAGATTAGCGGGCTTATTCTTTGTAGACATAGTATCAGTAGTGTGCCCAGCCCTCTTGTCTGCTCTTTGTCCTTTTACACATCACTTCTTGGACGAGAGCAGTACTGATAAGAGTTTCGCTGGCGCGCTGCAGTGCATTGTTTCGTGTGGTTCTTTAGGAAACTATTATCACTACCCCCATACCAATTGAGGACTTGACAGCGGTCCTACAACTCTGGCCTTCGACTTTCTCCCTGAGTAACAATTTTAAGGCACGTGCGCGAAGATCTCTTGACTCTGAACATTGACGGTAGTCAATGCGCATGCGGAATGCTTCTGTACCGCGTGCCTAATTCTCAGATGTCCTGTGAGTTAAGGAGCTTGCAAACAGGATTACCGAGTGTTGAATGAATTTATCGAGTAGTATGGTTGGATGTAAGGCTAGTCTGGATTTAGCGGAACACCAAGCAATCAGCCCATATGTTCACTCTTTAATCTCATTTTCGTTTATACCAGTCCGATCCCTCGTGTCTATGCCATCCCTCTATCCTCAATCCCACTTCCATCGCTCCCTCTCTGATATCCTACCACCCCATAGGTTCTCCTCAGTTCCTTGCTTCCTCTTGGCCTGCACCTCCTTAATTTTGATGCGCTTTCTCGACCTATCTCCTTTTTTACTCCCTACTTTTGACGCCGCTCCTTGTCTTCTTAACCTGCATCTCCTGTATCTTTAAACGACACGACCCTTTTTCCTTCTAGGGTTTTGGGCTTATTGTTTTTTTTTTACCTGCGCCTCCTATTTCTTTTTGCTCCTCTTTCCCATCTCTTGCCGCTATTTGCACTCGAGTTATTTATGCTTTCAACCCTTCTCCTTTCGGTGGACATTACCGGCCGTATTAGAACTATGATTGAAATGCCAAACCGGTAACAGGAGAATTAGGTGGTGTGTATCTTTTGAATGTTAGTCTTCATCTGTCAATATCCTTCTTGGTCTTTTGCACGCATTGTCTGTTTTCGCCTTCCTATCTCATGACTCCTGCCCCTGTCTTTCCAGACTGGACTGTAAAACCGGGGAATGAAGCAACGAGACAGGAGAAGGATCTCTTTATTTTGCCAGGGACCGAAACCTAAATAGGGGTCGGTCCCTGATAGTTCCTGCCTGGCTACTCAAATCAAGTGATCCCAAATACGGTGCAAGACCCGCAACTTGGGTATTTATTACTACAGGTTCATGCATATGGGTAAAATACTAGCCGAGTACTCTTCATGAAGTGGGAGTTAGTAATTAGGTGTAATAGCAGCAGAGGAAAGGTGACAGACATGATCAAGAGCCAGAAACGGATGGTGTTTATTATACAGAGAACTAGGGTACTTATATGGGTAGGTTGCTAGGGGTAAGAAATGGTATGTGAGGAGTGATGTTACAATGGAATAGGGAATAGGGAATAAAAGGGTAAAGGAATGTATGTATGATGTGAGTGCAGACTATGATACTACGTACTTAGATTACTCATGACAAAATAGGGTTCACTGGACTCGGGTGAATATGCAACATGTTCTAGTAACAATCTTCATTGTCATTTCAGAGGATAAGCTCACTGACTAACTGTCATTAGAAAAGACTGTCTAAATGCACAAGAAATATCGAGCCAGTCCTTTCACTTGAGTACCTCGCATCGAATAGTGTTCGCCCTACGAGGTACAGGGATAACGTCGGAGCCATGGGTAACAGCCAATTCGCACGACTCATCTTGGTAGATAGTGCAAAGCGCGTTAGGGGGTGGGTCGATGCGGACAGACTCCATCTTGCGCCAGACCATGTACGAAATCGTATAGCATGCACTTGCGTAGACGGGTTTCTCGGAGGTATCTTTGGGGTCCCTGCCGATTAGAGTTAGATGGACGAGAGGATGATCACCTTGTGCGAGTGCGAGAGTCGCCAAGGTAATTAAAATGGCGAGCGCGATGATAGCGGAAATGTTTGCCATGTTTGTGATATATGGGCGCCTTGGGTTGAGCAGAAAGCAAGATGTTCGCTTTGATGGATGGAAAGAAGTTAGTTATGAAGACAAATACCGTCTACCTATAATCGCGAAAGTCCTATCGTATTCTTACCAATGTCTGGCCAGTAATGTGCAGGTGTGTGCGGGAGGTAGTGCAAGTCGTCTTGTGAACTTTCCCCTGAGCGTTGTTGGTCCAGGTCTGTGAACGCTTTTGTAATGGGTGTGTGAGGGAGATCGTTCGTGGGGCTGCCCTTGCGATGATTTTTGGGATGGTTCTTGTAGTAACTACTGCGAGTGTTAGGCGTGCTGTTGCAAGTCTATAGTCTTGAGATAGGATCAGATATGTGTTGGTGCAGGACGCTGGATGGGTGCAGCTCCTTTATATACATGACGAGGGCCGGGAACGAATCGAGTTGTTGTCATTTGGGTATGGAGAGAAAAAACACACTGGGGGGCACCATTCCCTGTTGGGTCAGGAATAAGAAAGTTTAAGGTCATGTCAAGAAAGGAGGCCGCCTAAAAAATCAGGGATACTTTGGAATAGGAGGGATACCAAAAACAATAAAAGCATACTGAGAAAGGAGGGAAAGTAAACATCAGAGGCACGTTAGGAAAAAGAAGGGATGACCAAAAGATCAGGGGCATCATAAAAAAAAAGCCAGTCTTGCGGTAAAATCAAGGCAGGGTGGGAAAAAAAAGGAAGGATGTTGAAAAGATTAAGGAGATACACAGAAAAAAGAAAGGACGAACGCCCAAAAAGAAGGGGTGTGCAGGGAGCAGTGACCGAAAAGGTACATCCGAAATGAAAGGAGTACGCTGAAAAGGGATAAGATGCTGGAACATGAGGCGGAAAAATAAGACCGACACCCGAAAGGAAGGGGGCACTTATGTCCGGGCAACTGGCTTGTTGCAGCCAGCGTTTATAGCGACGATGCTTTTGATCCTTTGATGTCGGCTCTTTCTCTCCTCCCTCGAAGTCGCTTGACTCACTTATTTGCTCTCTGTCATAGACCGACTGGTGACCAAACCGTATCTAGACTAATGTAATGCTACATACGTGAAACAGGGAGACAATGCGGTGATCCTTTGGCTCGTTATCTTTCTAAGGACACAGCAAGAGACAACCGATAGCTGACCTCGTTATTCAGCGTTAGTTGTATAGTGAGAGAGATAGAGACAATTTTAGAAGCACCAACGACAAAGAAGCAACACCACAACAACAACTGTGAATGCAACGTGAGAGTGTAACGATCAGTCTACCTCTTGCCAACAATCTCTCTCTATTTCATAACAGTAACTAAAGCCTGAGCCATTGTTGCCATTATCACATGTAGATCAATCAGATGATTCATTATCCACGATGGGGAAGCTACCTAGAGTTTCAGCAAAACACGGTTGGATGAGGAAGAGTACAGCCATTCGCCATCGCCCTCCTCTTCCTCGGTCTTATCGTTCGGAAGCGCCTCATACATCCTAATAGTTATCGCAACACAGCTCCAGGACAAAAGGTAGTTATCAAGACAAAGTCTTTGTCAGTAATCCAATGTGCTACAACAATGCATAAATACAAGACAAGAAGTTCAATCTTTTGGCTTAAATTATCCTGAGTTGCAATAAGTGGGCGAGTTCTTGCCGCCGGCAACATCTACGTTTGACGTACACATGACTTTCGCTCCGATTTTCAGTCGCAAAACTGTCAAAAATCCTGTTTCTGTCTCGAGTGCCTCACGTTTAGCTTTAGCTCGAGTTATGCCAGCGTTATCGCGTGCGATGCTGCACTATTCTTCTCCGGGTAAATCGTGCAACTTCTTGCGGTTAATTTCGGCAACTTCTCTCTTGTACGAAAGTAGATGAATAGCATAGTCTGGAAGTGACTTTGATGCATTACGTATCTCCAAGAATACGTTGACCATGGGAGCAGTCAGATTTTCTCCACGCCTTTTATCGTTAAGCATTGTCTTGAATCTTGGATCCGTGGACTGTCGGCAGGTTTGTAAATGATCTATCCGCTGGAAGCTCCGATAGTGGTCAGATTTCCACAACCAGTCTGTGGTATCAACAGCCTTGTTGATTAGTCCAAGCTGCCCAAGTTGCCAAACATCACCACTGGGAAGCCACCGAAGACAATTCCACGATCTACAGCGTTTAGAAAAATTGATTCAATGAATCGCAATTTTTGACCTTCATCTATTTTTTTCATTCTCATCTCACCCCCTACTCTCAAGATCCACTCTATGTTTACGTTCACTCTTCCTTATTGTTCACTTGAACCCCAACCAAAGTTACTTAGTAGAATCGTCGCCGACATCGCTTTGAAATAAATAATTGAATTGAATCAGTTTTTCTAATTGGCTGAATCAGTTATATGCCCTTCATCTACCGCGGTCATCAGTCCTTGGTGTTGCGACCTTTGTTTTGAATCACCATCGCCAGCGGTCGGGCATGCTCTCGTCCAGTTTGTGACAATAGTCCGGGGGAATTTCCTTCCAGATTGCTTCCCCGCGTTCTCACAACCTGTTCAGGTCCTTAGCCGCCTCTGAGTCCTGATCCGGCTTCCGTCTGATGTACGACCAGACGTTCTCGATAAGGTTAAGGTCGAGCGAATTAGGTGGCCATGAAAGAACCTTGATCCTGTGCCTTGCAAAGAAGTGCATGGACTTGAGTGCAGTGTGTGCACGGGCGTTATCCTGCTGAAATAGGAATTTTTTTTTGTCCATGCCTAGCCAAGCGCAGGACTGGCGAACATGCTTTTGAAGAACATCGAGATAAGTATCCGAATCCACATTGCCCTCGATCCAACAAAGGTCTCCAACGTCGGAATATCCGATGCAACCCCAGACCATCATTTTCCCTCCACCGCCCTGTTGTTTTGGCCGAGTCTGGTGAGGCAGATATTGTTGTTGTTGGCGTCTGTGGTAGTAATACTTGTTGCCGAAAGATCCAGCGCGACTGAAGATGCTCTCATCAGAGAACATTACGTTCTTCCAGTCCTCGACCGTCCAGTCCTTGTGCTCTTTTGCAAATTGGAGTCTTTTTGCAATCTGTTTTCGTGCGAGTTTTGGCATGTCTGGTGCTGAGTAGGCCCGAATTCCTTCCTGGCGTAGATTCTTCTGCACAGTGTTAAGGTGGACATGGCCCCTCGATTAATTCAACAAATCGTAGTCCATCTTTCAGCGATCCCAAGTTGCTCAATATGAAATGGCGTGCAAGATTCGTCCTTGTCTTTATTGAGATCATCCTAGATCTGCCAGGATGAGGCTCAGGGTTGTTTTCCTTTTCCTCGTTCTGAGAAATATGGGGGCTGTAGTCAACGAGAAGAAAGAGTTGTTTCTTTATTTTACACCACTGAGTGGTATTTAACCACGGATGTGACAAATTACCACGGAGGCGATAATAAATAACGGAAGTGGCAATTATCACAGAGGCGATGATTAACCACGGAGGTGAATGCACTTCTTCGTTAAAATAAAAAGACGGGGTAAAATGAAAATAAAAACCCCGTGCCGCAACAGTTCCTGATCCTGATCGCCGACGAGACAGAGATCCGAACGTTGCATGCAACCGCTCTGGTTGATTTTCCTTGTCGAAGCTGCTCTGCGGCAGTCTCTTTAATGGATCGTGTAAGGGGTTTCATGCTGGTGGTTTGTTGAGCTGGAAATCGTTCGAAAGGGTAAAGAAGAAGTAGCTGAATGTATGTGAAAGGTGCATCAGGGTAATCACAAAACAAAAAAAGCAATAATTAATAAAGAATGCATTTATTGCCCTATATACACTTTGTTTTAGATACTCTGTTGCAATGCAGGTTATCTGTGATGTCGACAAGCGCATAATTGGAATGCATGTAGGCTGCCCAGGATCTTGTGTTGACTCTACTGTTTTCAAACGGATGCCCCCAATACAAGCAAGCTGCAGCCTATTTCTCTCCGGGCGAATATCTTCTGGCCGACTCCGCATATGGTCTCTCAAAGGCTTGTATTCCCTCATACAAGGCCCCAGCAGCAAGCCTACAGGATAATAACGAGTTCAACTATTGTGTCGCCAAGTCCCGCGTAAGGAACGAGCACTGTATTGGAATCCTTAAGTCGTGCTGGAGCTCACTATAGGGGATGAGACAGCAGATTCGAACGAAAGCGGATATGGAGAAACTCGCTCAATGGGTAGCAGCGTGTTGTGTACTCCATAACATGCTCGCTCGCCTTGGCGATGCTTGGGAAGAAATGTATCTTGAGAAGGAGAGCCGGGAGGACTACAACAACGAGAGTGAAGGAGCAGCGGTACTCAATGACGAAGACATATCTGACGTCGGCGCAATCAATTTTAGAACAGTATTGTAGAAAACCACTTTAGAGACCAACTACGCACGCAGGATTTTGGCAATTCGATAGAAAAGTTGTTTTGGTATTAGAATGATCGAGATGTAAGCTTAATTAATTCCTGTATCTGTTCGACAGACATGCCTTTTGCCAATCCAGCCCAGATCAGTTGAAACATCGCTCGCTGGGTTTCTTTCTCCAATCTTTTCTCCTCCAGCTTTAGCCTCCTCTCATCCATATCCTGTCTTTTTGCCTCCTTGGCCTTTTCGAGCTCCAATCTCTCCGCCTCCATGTCCTGTTTCCTCTCCTCCAGCTCCAGCTTCTTTGCTTCTATTGTTTCAAGAGCTATACATGAAATCAGGATATTTGTTGGTATCATTGAGTAACAGAACGTCCAGCTGTTTAATCTCTTACCTATGTTTCTCTTCATAAATGACTGCTCGTAAGAAGCGAGGAATGATCCCTTTGGCATTTTAGGCGAGAAGTGTGGATCCAGTACTGGTGGTTTTTTGCGTCTATCTGTTACTCGGGAACGTTTGTTGGACGACTGTGACTCTGTATCGCTCAGTTGACGCTTCGACTGCCGTCGAAAGACTGGCGGTGATGAGATGGAAAGCTCGCTGATGTCATCAGCGTTGACGTCGGTATCATCATTAACGCTGTCGTCGTTATGGCCTCTGGTGTCTCTTGTAGAGTTTCCTTGATTAACAGCGCTGGCGTCGTACGGGTCGTCGAAGTCCTCACCAAAGACGTTGTTGATAACGCCGCCCTCAGCATGAATACCGTCCCTCTCCTCCTCCTCCCCCCCTCATCATCGCTCTCCTCCTCCTCCTCCTCATTCCCGTCTTCCTCCTCTTCCTCATCCTTAACTATTGGCTGGTGTGAACGTCGAGGTGCTGTGCTAGACTCCTGGCATCCACCTTGTTCTTGAGATGGTACAATAGCACCAGCGAACTCGTGTAACGGAGTGACGTTTGGTCGCCGCCCGAAGAGCGCGTCCATCCTAGCATAACAAGTGCACATACTCTCCGGCTTATGCGCCACTGTGTATAGAGTCTTCTTGGTATCATCCTCTGTGACACCAAAGCCTGTGGACTCGGCCTTTCTCTTAGATTCGGTGAAAGCCTTCATATGGCGCTGGAATCGTTCGCGCATAGCCTTTCCGTTAATGTTGAGTCTGCCTTTACTCTGCTTGGTTACACCTTGAGTTAACACCGAGTATCCATGGGTCTTGCTCTTGTTGGGTGCTCCTATAACTGTCTGTCCGCCACATCCAAAAACTGATTCGAAGTTGGGGCGGTGTTCCATCCACATCAGAATGAATTCCATGTCCTGTTTTGTGAAACGCTCCCTTGTAGGCAGTCCAGATGGCTTCTTTGCTGACGGAGCTTGTTTCTTGGATGTACTTGTGCTTGGAGCAGCAATGGTAGTCTCAGGCTGTTCATCCTCAGGAAGCGACGATGAAAGCGGTTGTTGAGAGGCATTGGTTGTTGATTTGACCATGTTGTCCAGAAAAGTGGCGAGATGCAAAAAAAACAAATAAAATGGCGGCGTATTTTTGAAAACACTCCTTTGTAGTTTAGTCAACGCGCCTACCTTGACGTCGTGCTTGGGTTGATTCTTTGGCGTGTTACAGTAACGTGACCAGAGCAATATCGGTGTTTATTTATGTTGCAAATGTCAAGGTTTGAAACCCCCTAATCGTTTCCACGCCAAAAAAAAAAAAAAAAAAAAAAAAGCGTTACCCTCTCATTTTCCATCGAGTTTCCAAACGTCCTTCTCTGTTCTCCCCTTTGCTCATTGCGTGCTCGCCTTTAACGTTCTTCTTCTCCTTTGTTTGGTTGTCGTTCTCTTCTTTGTTCTCTCTGCATCTTCACACTGCTCGCGTTCTTTTCTTTTCTTTCATTTTTCTTTTGCTCTCCTTTGACTTCACTTTGCTTCTTTCTCTCTCCTTTCCCTTCCCTTTCCTCTTCCTTCTATCTTACCTACCTCTTCCTGGTCATCGAAATCTCAACAGCATTCCAAGTTGAATGGCAATGATCGCCCCTTCAAATCATAGTGCTTCCTCTCTCTCGCAGCTACATTGTTTTTTCAAAAAATCAAAAGCGTGCGCGTGTCACAGGCGCCTTTCAAAAGAAAGATCATCCCGAGAACGTTATCCTTTTTTTTTTCTCCCTTACCACCCCTCGACACTGCAACATGGACATCAGCCAGCCCGTCAACGACAATAGCATCCTATGCACTAGTTGTTCATCAACATTCAAAACACTAGCACGTCTTGATGTCCACCATAAGGATCACTATCATTCATCGTGCACGGCCACCCTCCCACCTTCAACAACAAAAACAACAATCACAACAACAGTAGCAACTTGATCGCAGCCCATTCCCAAGCGCAAAAACAAATATAGGAGAAAAAGAACAACGACATTGTGATCACATACCAGTGGACAGAGGAGCCAGGGAATCCATTTCAATGCCCACCATGCAGTAACCTCTTCAACACCAAGTCAGCATTCTTCAAGTACCTCAGGAGCTGGGACGGCTGTCGTGAACTTCTCCTGGCGGACCAGTCTCACAAGCACCAACAGCAACAACAGCCACAGGCGCGGACATAACGACAGCATGGAACAACACGCTCAAAGGCGATAGCATGACAGATGCAGATTTAGACATAGGCGATCCGGCTGTTCAGGATAGAAATGAAACGATATCGACAATTGAGCAACTACAACATTCATTGGATTCTGGCGTATATTGCACGGGCAATGCCACCACATCACCTTCACAAGAGTCAGCATCAGACGACCCACAAGAACTACATCATCAGCAGGAGGCAATTGCAAGCAGTAAAGCACTGCATACCCAGAGCGACCTCATGTGAAATGGAAAGCCCGTCGTCAGCAGCACCACATCAAAATCAACATCACCTTGGCCGACACGTGCAGAGGCGCTCCTGCACGGGACCCAGTCAACATTCGAAACCAGTGTCCAACGCGCCACCATACTCTTGTTGATGACCAGTTCCGTGTATTCATCCATCTCCGTCCTCAACAGCCAAGGCCAGCAACTCGACGCTTTGGTCCCAAGTCACCCAGTCCAACAGCAACAGCCAGGAGAATGGAAGACGGTGAGCAACTTGCCCAGTCCAAAGAAACGGAGTTGGGACTACATGACTGAGTGTATCAATTGCGCCCCGCCTCTCGTGCCTGGACTAGAAAACCTCTGGAGGACATCGCCCAGCTCCGTAGTATCCGGATGTCGCTATGTGGAACTCACTGACGATTTACATATGGATATTGATAGGGATCTGTCTCACTTCGACGCAATAGCGAAACCCGTGCCTACGCTAGTCTTAAATAAAAAGAGAAGGATGAGCTCCTTTTGGAACAATCTGGGCAAGAAATGAGCTTAATTTCAGCAGATCGTAGTGACTTGACTACTCTACTGCTTACAATACCCTCATTGCTCAAAAAATTGTCTACAAGGTAGGAAATACAATCACTTATTGTACGGGAAGAATCTTCGAGCGCATAGGTTGGCGACTAGGATATTCGAGTCCCAGCCAACGAGACTTTGGACGAAGGTCATATATCACACACCACTTCTGGAACCTCTATATTTTGTTTATTCATACTTATTATTATTGATATTATTACGCATTGTGTTCACGAGGAGGTGATTCTATCTTGATGGGGCGTCTGGCGTTAGGGCATGAGGTGGCACTCTTTGTAGCAATTGCGTGTTCCATGCAGGCAGAGGGAAATGTTGCAGAGCTCACATTTCCAACTTGATGTTTTAGTTTCGCAGCTTGGATCCTGTAGGACTGTTGCCTTGTATCGACAGAGGACACGGTCGGGCCGAATGTCAATCTTGTCTAGGTTATGGGTACCCTGAAAGATACGAGTACTGAGGAGGTTGGTGTTGGGAATGACATACACTTTTTTTTTGTTTGTTGTTGGATTGGTGCGTTGCCCCCTCTTGTTCGTTTTAGGTGTCTTGACTGTCGAGCGCCTTCTTGAATAAGTTCCCATGCCAATTCGATTTGAAATTGTCTGTGTATAAACTTTCCTCCTTGAGCGAGATGAATCCGATAGTCATTAACTATTGTGGTGTCGGGCATCCAGAAAAAGGATGGCATCCATATTCTGCATACGGTTAATTGAGTGGTGTAGTAAGATTGGTAATGGTTGCTGACATCGAGACCATTCATATTGTGGTTGTACCCGTCGATGATTTTGGAGATGTTGAATTTTCCCGATAGTTGACCGTTGAGGGTCGCATGGACAACTTGAGCGTTGCTGCTGGTGTCGCACGGGCGCCATCGTGTGCGCTTGATAAAGAAGCTGGCGCCGATGATTTTGTGAATAGTGTTCAACATAGTGACTGGTACATTATCGATCCATACAGAGGCAAGAACAGCTTGATCGACAATGACACCAGAAAGAGTGTTCCAGGGGTGCTAGGCCGACTTCTCTACCTTGAAGTATCGGAGTATTTCTTCGAGCTGGGACGAGCGGCGCCACATGCCCTGATTTGAAGGTCATGAGGTGCTTGAAGCGGGGCAAGTTGGAAAAATAATTGTCCATATAAATGTGGAATCGATAGGAAGAATGGAAGGGTTGGGACGAGATGAACAACAGCGGACAACGTGAGACTCAATCCGCGAATAAGGGTAACACCGACAATGGAGTCAGCACGGGCGTAGTAGAGGAAGTAGGTGTAGCCGGCGTCACAGAGTGCAAAGATCTTGTCTCCTTGGAAGGTAGGCTTACACTTCATCTTGAGTGTGTGCAAGCTACGCCCTGAGAATAGGACGATCATTTCATCTATAAAGACATCGATAGAAGGGACAAAATAATAGGAAAAATCGGCAACTAGCTTGGATGAAAGGGGCCCAGCTTGGAGTGCCATGCTTGATCGCCATCAAGTAGGGCGAAGTGGACATACCGCTTGATTTGCTCGAACCGAGTGAGGGACATGTACTCTCGGATATAATGCTGGGGATACTTGCTCGAGGTCGACCAGTAGTCCGTGACCTCTGTTTTTTCGAATATACCCATGCAGATAATGATGCCGATGAAGACACAAAGTTCGTGTGTTGTTACCTCAATCCAAGCGCAGGCCCCTGCATCTCTGTGTTCTTGGATGCTGTATAGACATGGGTGTTCTCCGCTAGCTGAGTAAGGATCGAGTCGGAGTAGAAGAGGGAGAATAGAAGTGGTGGCAAGGGTGTGCGGAGGTGAGGGTGTGGTAGGAGCTTGGCGGATGCCACATGTGCGTCTGTAGCGTGAAGGAAGGCGTTATCGAAGGAGGGTGCTGGTGGGAGTACCTTTACAGGGTCTTTTTCGGAACGGGTTTTGTGTGTTGAGGCGCCGGACGCTGGTTTTTCAGGTGGTACTTCACCGTTATGGTCCTGTTCGTCGATCAGGACGGGAAGTCGGCGGGTGATCGTAAAGATCTTCTCTTCGTCTCCTTCTTCATCTGACTGATGATCAACAAAGGTGGTCATAGAAGGTGTGGGCGAGACAGACATGGCGTCAAGAGAGGTGAATATGCAAGAAGAGGAGGAGGAGGAGGGGGGGGGGGGTTTTATAAAGAACGATTGAGGCCATTCTCAAAAAGCGTTATTCCTCGACCAAATTAATAAGATTCATTTTAATATTGAATCGGTAATACCCCATGAACGCAGTTTGTCTCCAGAGTGACTTTTTTCAAGCCCTCTCTGAAACTGAACGTAGTGCTATCCGCTGTACTGCATCGTTGACTGCCATCTCTGTCTCATTATTAAAATCATCCTCAAGATGCATATCATGCTAAGTATCACTAAGACAGGAAAACATGTTGTGGAGAACAAAGCAAGCAACTACCCATTTGATCAACGATCGTATGTCCTCGCGAGATCGGAGCTGCTGTCTCACTTCCTCCAGTGATCTCCAACGTGACATCAGGATCCCGATGCAGTGTTTGTTCTTGACCCGGGACTTGGCGATACAGAAATTGAATTCCTTGATGTCTTTCCTTTTTGCTGCTGGGGCTTTATAGGAGAAGATGCAGGTGTTCAATAGGTCATATGCAGAGCCGGCAAGGAGATAATCACCAGGTGAGAAGAACCAGTGAAGCTCCTTGTAGTGAGGCATTCGCTTGTAAACAAAGGAGTCGGACCAACACCCTATGCAACCATTGTGTACTTCAATAATACGCTTGTTCAAGTCGCAAATCACCTGCATTGCAGCAGAGTATCTAATAAAGAAGGGAGAGTGAGAGACCGACTATATTATACCTTAATAGCGTTTAGATATTATGCAAAAAAAAAAAAAAGTTGGACGAGGTATCTTTTCCTCCGATCAAAATAAACTTCGCCATCAAGGGCAGGCTTTAAGAGAGAGGGGTTGTAGTCCCATCAACGAATCCAACACAATTCGGAAAGCTCTCCTTGCTCATAACCTACCTAATGTTTCTCCTCCGCTCTATGTCGAGCCATGTGAGCTACTCATCCTGGACATCTCATAGGGCTTGTACAACGCAGATGGTAAATTTTGTCGCTGTTCCGCTGATATTGCCAAATATTGCTTGCATCTTAGTAATGCTTGCTTCAGCTCCATGCGTGCCAAGCTGAGTAAGGGCGACCGCGAGTTGCCATGCAGGATGTGTCTGAGGGCAGGTTGGGTTGTTGGAGAATACAGCATGGTCTTGTATCTTGCCTTGGAGAACGAAGAACCCTGCTTTTGATGTCCTGAACATCGACCAAAACTCATTATCGGAAAGTTTTGGAAGACTCTACAGGAATAGTGAGGTAGTCGTTTGACGAACTGACGGTCGCTCACGCACCGCAATGCTTGTATGCAAGCATACAGTGGAAGAAGGTCTTCTTCTTCCTCGTCGTCACCGTAAATGACGAGAAGAATGAGAGTTTCTAAATCTCCCAGAAGATGTAAAGTAGGGTGCTGTATAAACGCGAAAAAACAAAAAAGGGAGGGGATGAAGATGCCAAATACGCTCCGATATCGCGTTGACCAATTTGAAGTTGCAAAATGTCAAGGTTTAAAGCCCTAAATGTTCAAATTGAAAATATCGGCCTATGCCCAAGGCTTATTGTAGCAATCAGGGGCAAAAAAGAAAGAGACAACAAAAGTGAGGCAATTGACCAGCCGAAAATAAAAAAAAAAAAAAAAAAAAAAAAAAAACCATCTCGCACCCTGTCATCTCGCTTGCTTTCATTTTTGTTCAACCTTCCACAAATCTCAGCCAACTCGCCTCTACTCCCAGCTCTCCACATAAAAAAACAACTTCTGAAAAACCCGAAAGTACCACTCCTGACAACATTTACCTTTCTCCTCGCCACCACACTCACCATCTCCGTCACCCCAGGATCCTGCCCTCCACCCTAAACAGCCGAAGCCCTCGACCACACAAGAGCCTCCAAAGGCCTCTCCAAAACCTCGCAGCCCTCGACCTCCCCAGCATCCCAGGCCTCCAGTGTCCACAAATACGTTATAGGCTACGGACATATCTGTATATCCCCTTCTTTGCCCCGAAGACCCCTACACTTCCCCGCTCTCCGCCCCCCAAGCTATATCTATCCCCATCCCCGTTCCCCCACCGGCACCGCGGCATACATCTCTTTGGCGTTACTCCCCTAGATCACCCTGAATTTGAACCGGTACAGTGCCTTGGTCTCATGGACCCATAACCGCGACTGTGCGTTTGTTAAATCCCAAGCGGTGATTTTGAAATTAAACAAGGGGATGGATGCGCATCTGGTGTTGAAGGAGTAAGTGTTATTATTGCAAAAGTATCATTCCGCGTATCTTGGCGGGCGGGTCGTGCTGGTGATGATGTCCAGGAGGCGGCAGGAGATGCATTGGGTAACACGCTCTTGGCTATTCCTGCCCTTCCCTGCAAGTTGACAGTTGTGTACAATGTATTTCAGTGGAGGGGGATCGCAGGGAGTGGGATGGGAGGGAACTGAAGGAAACGAGGGTGTATAGATCTAGACTCCGCTTCTCTAAAGCAGACGCGATCCATGCACCCAGTCTCCAAAGAAATGAAAATAACAAAATGCAAATGTAACAAACACCTCGTACCATACACGGCCAATGCCTTCCATGACTTTCTTGTTACGATGATAAAAATAAAAAAAGAAAAACCACTCCCTTATTTTGGTCCGTTTTATTCTTTCCACAATTAATTACTGTTTTGCTTACTCAAAAAAAAACCTCCACCAAAAAAAGTAAAAAAGAAAAAAAAGTTGGTACTGATAAGTTTTGAAGTTTAAAAAGAGTGGTGATGAATGTGTGTGCGTGTATGTGTGTGTGCGTGTGCGTGTGCGTGTGTGTGTGTGTGTGTGCGTGTTTTTGGTCAAGTTTGACCCAGGTCAAAATAAAGAAAGAGATGACTGTGGGTGCAGCAGAAAATGGGACAAAGAGGGGCCTGGAGTGTCCTGGAATCCTTGATGTTCCTGATGATCCCGTACGTCCCGCATTCGTTTTTCCCGCGCGAGTTCCTTATTTCTTTGCAGCGGCATCTCCACCTCCTGCAGCCTTGGCAGCTTCCTTGGCAGCCTGCTTAGCCCTCATAATCTCGGCGTCACTAAAAAAGTCGGTAAAATATCGAAAAAGAGGTTAGTTTTAAGGTGCTCGTTGGGTGGATATTGCGGATGTGAATGTGCGCATTGAGACTTGCTTTGAACCCTCCACAGTTTGATATTACTGAAAATATGGTGGCAAAAGAGCGCATGCAAATAAGAAATAGGGCGCAGCCCAGTTGTGTCGCCGATGGTCAAATATTGTTTGTTGCCCAAGTCTGGACTAGTGCATATTTTCGAGGGCGCACCACTTAAGACCATCCTACCCCATCAAGTCCAAGTTCGATCCGATTTTTTTGTCCGAGTTATGCTTCCCTAATCGCCTTTATCCAGTAGTCCAGAACTCCAGTCCTATTGATGTCCCCGGTGAACCCCATATTTAACTTGCGTCATGATAACTATCCTGAAGTGCCCTTTTGTTGCCAGTACCAAAAAGACATTCCCCATCACAATGCACCTCAAGAGGGGAGTAGGTAGTGGTGATGTGGAAGGGATGAAATGATGAAAAGAAAAAAACAAGAAAAGATTATTTTGAGGACGTACGATTCAGCGCGCTTGGTGTGAGAGATACCGGAGGTGTTCTTGCCCTTGTTGGCAGCAGCCAACTTCTTCTGGGCCTTGAGACGGTCCTGCTCACGCTGGTTTCCACCTATACATCATCCACCAGAATAAAAAAAAAAAAAGCTAGGCGGTTAGTGATGAGCGCTGAGGTGTTTATCGAAGGACGAGCTCGTTGTTTAGGAGAATCAGAAATAGAAAAGGAGGAGGGACGATTCACTGAGGGGACACATACGGGTCATGGTGTGTGGGTGAGTGTGTTTGTCTGCGAGAGGTGGGGGAGAGTGATGGAAAAGAAAAGAAGTCTGAGGAATCAGTAGGGAATGAAGGGGCAAACAAAAATAAAACACGCAGGGGGAAAAAAGCCTCAACCTCCACAAACGCAATTTCCTGGAAAAATGCCTCATACAGGTCCCTGATGCTCCTTAATATTCCCTTTTACAAAGGCTAACTCATCACTCCCCCTTTTTTCATGCCTGATCAGTAGTTATCCCGCGTTTTATTTAGATGTAGGTCGGCATCTAGGTGAGAGGGATCTTGATCTGCTCTCGATCTAACCGCCGCGCAAGCGCACAGAACTGCTCCGTACTCACCTCCTGCGTCCGCATATTCATATCCCATCCTCCTTCTGCAATCCACTCATCCAGGATCGGGCGTAGTTCCGGCGCTGCCTTGGCCATCCTGTTCGTGTTGTGCCCCATCGTCTTTCTCCGCTTGTTGAAATAGAACCTCGCCACATCTTCCAGTTTCTCCAACGATCCTTTTTTGGAACAACGTGTGGGGGCAAAATTAATGGTGTTGAAAAAGTAACATGGTTAGTATCCCGACATACGTACGGTTCCCAGGGTAAACGCAAATAAAACAGTACCCTTGGACGTACCAGGCATAAGAGGTTCAGCCTTCTTTTCAAAGTGAACAACAGCAGCATCGACTTTGGGTTTTGGGACGAACACGCCCGCAGATAACTTGTAGGACATCTTGACATCACACAATGCTTGCGCCATTACAGAGAGTCGACTCCGCTGGGGATGATTTGGTGGCGCCACAATCCGTTCTGCGACCTCCTTTTGGAACATTAGAGTCATTGAGACCTTGTTGTTGGCATGAAAAATTCCTTGTTGAAGCGACATCATCTTGAGCCATTGGATCAGCAGTGGTGAGGCGACACCGAAAGGTAAGTTGCCCAAGAGTCTAATAGTTGAGTTGTTTATGTCCATTGCCTGCCAACTGCTCCCACTTGCAGCGCTGTTGCCCATTGCAGATCCCTCTTGTTCCTGTTCCTGATCCTGAGATGATTCGTCCTCAAGAGTCGAGACAACAGGGAAGGTGTTGGGTATTGACAGTGCGGTCTTGAATATTTCTGAGTGATCCAGCTCCAGCATGTCGCCCATAATAAACTTGAGTCGTTGATCCGACGCCTCTGACAATTGCTAATCGTACCAAATAAGAGCGGAGCGAACACGATTAGAATGCAGTACTCCAACATTAATATATGAAATATCACCATGCTATCATGGGATGTTATGGACATACTTTTAGAGTAGGCACGAAGCGTGAGTCCTTCTCGATAACCACCACCCGCCTAGCTCCCGCATCCAGAATCGATCGCGTCAATAATCCCGGACCTAAATATTAACCAAGGGGCAAACAATCAAAAAAATGAATACTCTGCAGATTGAATTGATCTCCACAACCCTATCTTATACAGGAAGCTTGCGTTTTCCTTCTTTGTCATGCTCCCCGTTTGAATGAAAGTTGGGCTGTAGCCTTTTTTTAATATTTGGGTACAAGTGTATATTGGCTGCATTGAGGTGTCACATACCTGGTCCTACCTCGACCACAAGGTCGTCCTTTACCGAGATTTTGGCATGCTGAGCAATCGTATCTACTCACAAGATATAACGAATAAACAATTTTGTATAAAAAGTGAAAGTTGACTTGAGTCTCTTATTCTTCCTTTACTAGGGTACGTAAAGTAACGTGGGTGTACTGTAATTCATTGTAACCAATGTAAGTTCAAATGTGCTCTCATTTCTGCAATGAGACTGTTGGCTGATGTTGTTTACCGGTGACGTTCTTGTCGAGGATAAAGTTTTGAGAAAACTTTTGGTCTGCAGAGAGGCCGTAGACACGGATGAGGTCGCGGATCGGGGGGAGTGGTGGCAGTTTCCTTGGGATCATCACTTTGGCCGTTTTTATGTGCGAAATAATGAATGAGTGGAAGGGAGGGGAAGAAGGATAAGGTGTTTAGGGAAAGTGGGAGACTGTTTTTTTTCTCCTTCGGGCTGTGCGAGAGAAGTGACCGCTGAAAGCGGAAATTGTAGAAAGGGGCCATGGAAATGATGGACAAGATGGAAATTCCTTTCTGCTCGTTTATTGACAGAGTGTATCCCCTCATCGCCCTAGATAATCCAGAATGGACACAAAGCAAAAAAAAAACCCCCCCCCTAAAAGTACTAGCAGAAAAACGTCCATACGAAAGACTATTGTTATGAGTAACGAGAAGAAAAAGGAGGTAAGACAGGAGGATTGCAGCAGGGGAAAAGGAACGGTGAGAGGGATGCTGCGAACATGACAGGAGAAAAAAAGCGACACTAAAGGGATACAACAACACTTCGACAAGCCAGTCCCTGCAATCCTCTTTCTTGTCGTCTCTCCTTTCACTCACCGTCCCCTGAATGCGGTGGTATTTTTTGCTCTGTCTATGTATGGCACACATGCACCAACAGTAAGGGATATGTGGGGTCAAAGGTACACAAACCCGAACCCACAAGACTTAACTCTTTCGTACTCCTGCCAGCACGACCAACAAAGATCCGTCTTTTTTTTCTCTTTCTTCACGTCTGTATTTTTCCGCCCTCCCTCCTTCTTGTCCTTCACCATTTAGGCCTTTATCATTCATATTCTCTCTTGTCCTGTCTTGTCTAGCATGCGTATAAAATAGAGAAAGAGCAAAGGTACATACGCAAACGTAAAAAAGCAGTAAAGGAACCAAGAGGGATGCATCCCGAGAAGGAAAGCGCAAATAAAACAACGCTAGTGGACAAAACGGATAAAATAAAGCCACTATTCTCCACTCGCCCCTTCCTTCCATCCACAAACACACGACCAAAAAGGCCGCAAAACCGAAAGTAAGGTTTCTTTTACATGAATAAACAACAGAGGTGTCCGTCTAGCCCACATGCAGATGCAGCATGCAGAACAGATAGATGAGGAGTTGGTTTTTTGTTTTGTTTTATTTTAAGGTTTAGGCACCGTTTTGAGTGGACTCGACTCGTTTCCCCCTGTTTCTCTTTCATCCATGATGGGTGGGCTAGAGTTGTTTCTCGACCATGAAAAAAGGAAGAGTTGCGTTATTTGCAGATGTGTAAGCCATGATACAAGGTTCGAGGTCCTGTTAGCGGGTGGATAACAGATAGATGGGCTTGTTCACGTTTGCAAAAAAGGTGGGTTTTGGATTTTTGCGTCTTTTTTTTTCTCGCCTCGTACTTGGTAAGAATGAATCTTTACATTGTTATGCTACTGCTCAATTTTTTTTCACACCTTCCAACTTTGTCCTTTACACTAGGACTTGCGCCAGGGTTTCGTCATTCAATTCACCACCTTTTCCCGTGAAAAACATAATTAATAGACGCAAAGGCACCATTGAGAAAAATAGGAGTGTGGTGTGGACTGATGCTGATTTGGCCAGAGACCTGTGCGTATTCGACTTTACCGGGGAAGCAAGGAAATAATCCAACGGTCGAGTTGGGACGAGGTGATCAAAATAAGAAATAAAATCCATGTGTCCTGTGTCCGTACAGGTCTTCTCTCTTGTTGAAGTTCCCAGACCTTCTCGTTCAGCTTCTTTCATTCGTGGCGGTTTTTTGTTTACCTTCAAAGGAAGGAGTGTTTGCATGATTATTAGAACGATAGAACGGACAGAAGGTATCGAGCCAAGCCGCTTTTCCTTTTTTTTTTTTTTTTTTTTTTTTTTTTTGACCTTAGGCCCTGTGCCTTGTCTTGCGTTGCTTAGTATATGTATTTGGCTTACGCTTAACGCCCTGGCCCCTCTGCTCTCCTTCTTACGTTTCCGAGTCTTCGATTTTTTTTTGGCTGCTCGTGTGACATTTTTGTTGGTGTGACATACAAAGTGGATTGTAAAGGCAAGTCGTTATTTCTTTTTCTGCGCAAGCCGAGGATTTTGGCTATGGATCGTAGGTCTGGATGGCCATTACAGGGGAAGGATTGATGAAGGCGTATGGCGAGTGAAAGAGGGAAAAAAAGACAGTGAAAGAAAAAGATATGTGGGTAGCACCTCATCAAAAGCGCAGGAAACCCTCCTCCTTCAAGGCCGCAAAAGACAGAGTTCTGGTAGGATTACTACTCTGCAACCTTCTTTTTTTTTTTTTTTTTTTTTTTTTTCTTAACGACTGCAAAGAAAATAAGGGTTCATAGAAGAGAAAAAAAGGGCTAAATAAATAGTTTGGAAGTACGTACTCTTTTATAATGTTTGCTTTTGTTTGCATGATGCAAAAGACAAGGCCAGGTGGGATCGAAGGATGCATGTATGTATGATTTTTATGATTGTGGTGTTTCCAGGAACCATGTCTTTAGAATTTTTGCCTCCTTGTGAATAATACATTCACGGGTGATCGTTTATCTTCGATCAGAGAGAAGAGAGAAAAAGAGTGGAGTCAAAGTTGAAGGAGAGAGATGTGCGGGGGTTAGAAACCACTGAACCAGACAGGGCACGCGTGGTTGAACGAGGGACAAAAAGAGAGAGAGCAGAGAGAAAGTAGGAAAAGAGAAAGGAAACCTTGTTTTTCTCCTTACTTTTTTGTTTGAATCATAAAAGGTACAATAGAAGGAGATGGTGGTCAGGGTCAGTCGGTTGCATCTTGTATGTGGTCTATGTACGGAAGCGAAGCAGCTTCCTTATGTAAACCTGTACGCATGTACTCCTCCCCATTGACAAGAAGAAGCATGGGTGAGTCCCTCCAGTAGCTCTTCATATGAATTGAACGACCAACGGCGCAAAAAAAGAAAAAATAAAAAAAAAAAAAAAAGAAACGAATAAGGTCCTCTTTTGACTTTCCTTTCTCCATTGACCAATCAAGCGATGCCCTTGTCCCTCTTTGGATCCCTTTTTTCGTGTCCTCAGACTGGTCCCTTGGATTATTCTTTGTGATTTTTGAATTGATTTGATTCCCTGATGTTTGAATGCTCCCAACTGTGCTCAGTCCGCCTCCTCCTATCCTCTCTCTCTCTCGCTCTCTCTCCCTCTCTCTCGCTCTCCCTTCTCTTAGTCCTTTCCCCTTTCCCCTTCCCTTTCTCTTCCCTTTTCTCTTTTTCTTTTTTTCTCTTTTTTCCTTTTCATCATCTTCCTCTCCTACTTTCTTCCCACTCATCATCTCTTCTTCCACTCCTCATCAAAAGAACTCTCGACATCAGGACCCACTCGCTTCTTTCTCTTTCCGTCAAGTCAAGTCTTTAGAGTCTCATCTCCATCATCATCTGCTACCTGCTGTCAACTAACGTGTCTGCCTGCAGTTGATCCGCTCTCGCTACAACCCAAGGATACCTTTTCGTTCAGGACAGGGGCACCCTCTCCACACAACAACAACAACTACAACTACAACAACTACAACGACAATAACAAGGACACCATTTACACACACATACAATCATGAGCTCAGAAAAACATATGGGATCCCTCCCAACGATACATCACCAGAACGGTCGTGGTCGCCGTAAGTCTCTTTTTTTTGCAATCCCCCTTTGTGGGTCTTGTGCACTTACACTAATTCGTTTTTTTGTTACGGTGCTTCCTTAAGAAGGAGACGTAAAAAATGCAGTGACAGCAAGAACAGAGAGGGCAGGAGGTGCAAGTGTGCGGGAACTAGAAAGGAACAAGAGACAAGGAAGGGGTACAAAAGGGACTAAGGAACGAAGGGTTTGTTTCGGTTTGGATTCCAGCGCTGTCTACTGCTATTGAACCATGAGAGGGAGAGGGGCCTGGCTGGTCGGTGCTTTTTGTGTTTCTTGTTGTTTCTCTTACCCGCCTATTATTTCACTTTGCCTTTCGCTTAGTTTCTGCTTTATCAGTGCTAAAGAAGGAGATATAATGATCCGTAGTAGAGTGAAAGAGGCAGAGGTAGAGAATGTCAGAGGGTGTGAAAAGGAGCGAGAAAAAGAGGCAAAGGCTAGAGACTGCAACAAAAGCCAAGGAGAGTAGAAGCAGTTGACTGGTGGTGAAGAGACTTAACTGCACCGACTGGAAAAAAAGATCACCCCGCCAAGTGGTCGCTAACTGCTTTTTGTAGGACGATGGACGTATCAGGATCGGACAACACGCACACTCGTACTCAATATCAGGACACTATTTAAATCGATCGGGACCCATTGATTACCGGAACATAGTGAACAAAGAACGGAGTCATGGAGATTGTTATATTTGCTACCGGCTAGGCAACTGGATCTTTGTCGACACGGATGATCAGAGGAGTTGCTTGATCAGAACGGAGGGATCGAAAAAAGTGTGTTTTGTGATGTGCAAATCGACGAAAAGAGAGCATACAACCGTGAAAGTGCAAAGAGCGTTAAAAGAGCAGAAAGAGTGTGTCTGTGTTGAGGGAGATGAGTATGTGAAAAGAACAGAAATGAGACCGACCCCCAGTAACGGATGATTAGCTTGTGCGCTGTCACAGGAATATGACTCGTCGATTTGTTAAAATGAAGGGGACGGACACCATTGGAAAAATGAACGCCGACAGGACAACAACAAAAGCAACAACAAAAGCATCAACAAAAGCAACAACAAAAGCAACAAAGGAAAGAGTGTTCGGGCGGATTATTGTTATTGTTCGTTCTTTTGGGGAGCACAAAATGATCACAAAGGAGGAAGAGGAGGTTGTAAAATTTGCTCTTGTCTTTCACTGCTCTGCGGGCATGTTGCATTGCACAAGGCAAACTAGCGAGGATACCTCATCTACACACACATCCTTGAAGGGGGGAAAAAAAAGTACATTCCTAACATATGTCTATGTCGTTTTCGTAAAATAGATGATGGAGCAACATTTATGGGCGTGTCGATGAAGCACTTGTCGCTGCTGATCCTTCTTCTCCAGAACAGTACGCTCGTCCTGATGATGCGCTACTCCCGTGTGAACGTCGATCCAGACCAGCCAATGTACCTCGCCTCAACGGCAGTCTTCTTTGCAGAGCTCATCAAGCTACTTGCTTGTGTATTTGTGCTCGCCTACAAAACCAAATCCATCCCACGCACATTCTACATCCTCCGCAAGGATATTGTCGAACAGCCTCAGGAGATCCTTAAAATGTTGGTGCCTTCAGGACTCTACGCCCTCCAGAACAACCTCCTCTACGTCGCCCTCTCCAACCTCGAGGCGGCCACCTTCCAGGTTACCTACCAGATGAAAATTCTCTCGACGGCTGTCTTTTCTGTCATGATGCTTAACCGGAGGCTGACTCGCCAAAAGTGGTTTGCTCTCTGTCTGCTCATGGTCGGAGTTACGTTGGTCCAGCTCCAGAATGTTGGATCCAAGGCGAGCCCCGTGGTGGTCGACAGCAAGGAAGAGGATGAGTTTTCGTCCGAAGGACTTGAGGGCAGCATGGGCGACGAACTGGGCGATGCTGGCATGGTAGGCGATCTCGTGGATGAGGAGACTGGACCTGTGCAGAATCCCTTTATTGGTCTGGTCGCTGTCTTGACATCGTGCGTATCGTCTGGATTCGCCGGCTGCTACTTTGAAAAGATTCTCAAGGGCGCAGAGGCCGATATGTGGGTCAGGAACATCCAGCTTGGTCTTTCGGGAGCCCTGTTCAGTTTCTTGGCCATGTTCTACGATCGACAGAGGATCTTTGAGGGCGGCATCTTCCAGGGATACACTGCCATGACATGGATTGTCGTCGCCAACCAGGCTCTTGGAGGCCTTTTGGTCGCCATTGTGGTCAAGTACGCCGACAACATTCTCAAGGGCTTTGCCACCTCGCTGTCGATCATCATCTCGGGCATTATTTCAGTGTACTTTTTCGACTTTGAGCCCTCGATCCAGTTCCAGCTCGGTACCCTTGTCGTCATCTGTTCGACTTATCTCTATGGCCGTCCCGACTCTGCAGTCCCTGGCTTCATCCGTCCCACCAAAAAGTGAGTTCCTTTTTGATGTTTCTATGGTACCATGTTCTTTGATCGGTGTATTGGCAAATGACTCATTGCTTTGTTTTTTCTTCATCGCTCACCCTTCTTTAGGAGACAGAGTATCCCACCGCCAAGCAAATTTTAGACGACTCTACCACATCGTTTGATATCTTCTCGTGGACTTTTTTAGCAGCTCGGTGGAAGCGAAGAAATACGACAGTTGGCATGGTTAGAGCTTCTTTCATTTGTTTTTTATATCATGTTATTGTATCCATGGTGGCATTCAAGGCGTCAAGGAGCATCACCGGGTCATGAGACCATCAGTGCCAACTGGCGTACGGGCTCCGAGACCAATTGGTTACCACGATCCTCCACACCCTTTTTTGCTGCCCAGAAAAAGCTACTCTCCCCACACACACATAGACAAACGGCCTCGTTCTTATTTCTTCTTTTTCCTTCTTGCTCTTCACCTCCCCCCTCGATTTGCTTAACAAAATAACATAACAAACATCCAATCTCTCGCTACTCTCAACAAAAAAAAACGGCAGACCTACTTGACGCTGGTTCGCTTGTACAGTTACCTATTTCTTCTTACTTAATCCTTTTGTTATTTTTTCTTTTCATTGTTTTCCCTTTCCCAAAAAATATTAAAAAATATTTCATACATGAATACACTCGGTTTCCAAGGAATTGGATTGGTTTGGGGGGTATTTTGTTCAATTTCGGGACGCGGAAATGGTGGGAAGATGGACAACAGCACTAAGGACTCTGAAGAAGAGGAAGGGTTACTTACCTAAACACATGTGTGTCGACTAGGCTGGAAAAAGGAAAAGAAATGCGGCCTTTTCTTTCCTTCTTTTCTCACTGCTGCATGGTCTTTTTTCTTTTGTTCGTACGTGGTATGTACTGTATTTCCCTCTCCTCTTGATTCCTACTGTTCTTCCTCATTTCCTTTCTTCATGCCGTCCATCCTTCTTCTTTCCTTGCTTCTTTTCTTCCCCTCTCTGTGTCGTCCCTGAACAAGCGAAACCAAATCCTATTAGGATTTATTTTGAAGTAGCGTAGGTCGGAGGGACGAGCTGAGCGAGCACATACTCTGAGAGCCCTTTTTCATATATTTTTTTTCTCTATCAACAGGTGAAGATTATTGGAGTACAGTGTGTGTGAGGAAGAGATGCGAATGTGTGGTCACACTTGGCATGTGGCAATAACAACAATAACAACAATGACCATCAATTAGACCGGAAGGGAAGGTGAATCCATGGTAGGACACACATGGCGAGACATCGAGGGGACAAGGAAGAAGGAAGGACGGACTGAACCGTACACGGTACACGTACCCCCCTTTTTTTTTTTGCCTATTTTTTCACATTGATACTCTTGATAGTGCTGAGACTAAATGACGACGACTGCCACTGATGAGTCCTGTCCATAGACCTTGGCATGGGAATAGTCCTTTTTCTACCTTTCTACCATTGATACGCCAAGTAACAGATAACATGCCTCGCTCAAAATTTGACCCATTTTTTTTTATTGTAAGACCCTTACCCCTGGATGGTGCAAATTATTCCCTTCTGTTCCCCTATGTCTCTGATGATTGAACAGACACAAAGGGCAGACGGGAGTATCGACTTGTGTTGATTCGATCCGATCTAGCTCCTTATTTTTTTTTTTTTTTCTAATTCGATATTTCTGTAAAGGACAGAAACAGAGGCACGTACACTGGTACACTGTAGACATGGACAAATTGCAACTGGTAGCTGGGTTTAAATCATTGTTTATTTCAAACCATTTTGAATGGATGTCTGGGGATGCGTTGTCCTATGGCGATGGGGGGGCAGGAGAGAGAGAATAGGAGAGACGAAGGGAGAGGAGGGAGAGGACTTGTCGGAAGCGGAAACTGAACGGGGTGCTCTCTGAAGCCTTTATCTTTCTTTTTCGTTTCCTTTCTTTTTCTTTTCTTCTTCTTCTTCTTCTTCTTCTTCTTCTTCTTCTTCTTTGTTCATACCTTCCACCATCCCTCCTCCCTTCCCTCCTTCCTCCTCCTCCCTTCTCTCTCCCTTCTTCCTTTTCCGACTCTCTCTCTCTCAACCATGGCTGCCACTCCCAGTAAGTTGTAGCCCCCTCTTACCATCCTCCACGCCCCTGTCTCAATTCTGATCTGATAAAAAAATCACCCTATTTTTCATGTGGGATTAAACTCTCGCCTCTCTCCCCCATCAAAATCACATCCGTTGGTTTTTTATATGAACAACCACTGCAACAGAAACATCACTAACCGCAATAGTAACCATTTCTCCCTCTCCCCTTGCTCTTCCCCTCCCTTGTCTCTCCTTTTTTCTTCAACAAAAAAAACAATGAATTAGGCGTCAGAACGTTCACCCGGTCCGAGATTCTCAATGCCGAGGCTCTCAATGAGGGCAAGAAGGATGCCGAGGCTCCCTTTTTGATGATCATCGACAATAAGGTCTACGATGTGCGCGAGTTTGTGCCCGATCACCCTGGTGGAAGTGTTATTCTTACTCACGTTGGCAAGGACGGTACCGGTACGTTTTTTTATTCTTTTGCGGTGGTGATGTGGTCATGTTTACTTTATGGTTAAACAAGCAAAAGAAAGTTGATGAGAGCAAAGATAATGGAATGGGTTTTTGAGGAGACCGGGATTCCGAGCATCTGAGATGGAAAAAAGACAGTGGGGGAGGACAGATGAGATGACTTTTTTGTCTGTTATCTCTTCTTGTTATTGTTTGACCCCTGAAGCAAAGAGTATTTGCCCTGCCCATTATTTACCAGCAGATACCAACTGAAGGATACTCACGCCACTTGCCAACACACACAGACACCGACAGAGAAAAGGCATGCAGAGAGCACACCACAGATAATGTCCTGCCCACAGGATAGCCATGCCATGCGAAAAATACAGGACAGACGGGATAAACAGCGCTTCAATTGGTCTCGATGAGCAGGAACTAAAAATCGTTGGCTGTCGGGACACATTTACATACAGAGACCCACTGGAGAGAGGAAGACACCCCCAACATAACCATAATACGATTTATTATTTGTTATTCGATATACCGAGCAACAGTATCATCAGACAACAACTGTCAAACTGTCAACAACTATATTCACTTCAACAAAATACAGCCCCGCTATACTGCACCTCTCCCAATACTCTCTACACTAGTCACTCACACTTTTGTTTATTATTTCTAACCTCTTTTCCTCTTCCCTTTGTTCCAATTGAATTAAAACAGATGTTTTTGATACATTCCATCCCGAGGCTGCATGGGAGACTCTCGCCAACTTCTACGTTGGCGATATTGCCGAGCACGACCGCGCTATCAAGGGCGACGACTTTGCGGCCGAGGTTCGCAAGCTCCGCTCGCTCTTCCAGTCCCTTGGCTACTACGATTCCTCCAAGGCCTACTATGCCTTCAAGGTCTCTTTCAACCTTTGCCTCTGGGGTCTCTCGACTTTCATCGTCGCTAAGTGGGGTCAGACTTCGACCTTGGCCACCATTGTCTCAGCCGCGATTCTAGGATTGTTCTGGCAGCAGTGCGGTTGGCTCGCTCACGATTTCTTGCACCACCAGGTCTTCCAGGATCGCTTCTGGGGAGACCTCTTTGGAGCATTCTTGGGCGGTGTCTGCCAGGGTTTCTCGTCTTCGTGGTGGAAGGATAAGCACAACACCCATCATGCTGCCCCTAACGTTCATGGAGAGGATCCCGATATTGATACTCACCCCCTGTTGACCTGGAGTGAGCATGCCCTGGAAATGTTTTCGGATGTGCCCGATGAGGAATTGACCCGGATGTGGTCTCGCTTCATGGTCCTGAACCAGACCTGGTTCTACTTCCCTATCCTCTCCTTTGCTCGTCTCTCCTGGTGCCTCCAGTCGATTCTCTTTGTCCTCCCCAATGGACAAGCCCACAAGCCCTCAGGAGCCCGTGTTCCCATCTCGCTCGTCGAACAGCTCTCGTTGGCCATGCACTGGACCTGGTACTTTGCCACCATGTTCCTCTTCATCAAAGACCCCGTCAACATGGTCATCTACTTCCTCGTCTCCCAGGCCGTCTGCGGAAACCTTCTTGCTCTTGTCTTCTCCCTCAACCATAACGGTATGCCCGTCATCTCCAAGGAGGAAGCCGTCGATATGGATTTCTTCACCAAGCAGATTATCACTGGTCGTGATGTTCACCCCGGTTTGTTCGCCAACTGGTTCACGGGTGGATTGAACTACCAGATCGAGCACCACTTGTTCCCCTCGATGCCTCGTCATAATTTCTCAAAGATTCAGCCTGCGGTTGAGTCGTTGTGCAAGAAGTACGGAGTGAGGTACCATACCACGGGAATGGTCGACGGTACAGCTGAGGTCTTTGCTCGCTTGAACGAGGTCTCCAAAGCTGCCTCCAAGATGGGCAAGTCTACCTAAATCTGTCCGTCAAAGACTGGTCCGAGTTGAGTGACTTTTCTGGTTGTTCACATTGAGCCCCCTTTACATTCTTCATTCCTTCACAAAGTAGTCCTCACTTTTTCGAAGGAGTATTTATCGTCATCTTCATATTTCTTGTTTTTGTTTACATTACACTTTGACAGCATAGGAAAACAAAAAAAGTTCATTTTCTTCATACATTCTTGGAAGACAATTGTGTATCTTCCAAAACCCAATCCACATACCATTTACTCATTTCATTTGTTTTTTTTGTTTGCTCTTGCATATTCTTTGTAAATAAAAAAAAATAAGAATTCTTTCTCATTTTCGTTTCTGATATTACTGTCCGTTATTTTCTTACGATATTATTACCAATGCTGTCGCTCCCACTCTTATTTTTGCTCTACTCGGACAAAAAACATGTCGAACACACTCGGTAAAAGGAGGGGGTCCTAACATCCTCACTTCACTTTTACGCCTCTTTGCACAGCAAAGAAAACACATGCACGCACAATATATACTGACACAGAAAATTTTGCATGTTCATTCGCGCCTCACTCCCAACACACACGCCCATACACTATGGCATACACTTCCTTTCATCCCACCTCTCGCGACACGCCCACCCCTCCTTCATTCACCACCGTCTTCTTGAAAAAAAAGACATATCAGTCCCTACCCTTTGAAAGTGTGAAATCGTTGCTGCTGGTTTTTTTTTGTCACATATTATTTTTTTTTAATTCTTTGCACTGATTGGATTGTTGATTTACTTTTTGGCGGATTGCTGCTGGAGTGCAGTCTGGGTCTGGACCAACTCCATCCTCTTCTTCTCCGTCTTTTCCTGCAAATCCTTCAACTGCTTCTCCACACGGTCACTAAAAGGTCAAAGAAAAGGGGGGAGGGAAACGCGTTTCTTTGTCAATCACAGAGCAAACCATCAGCATCAACCATAAAGAAAAAAAAAAAAGAATAAGAGGAAAAGAGGCCTACATCTCGGTTTGGATGAAATCGATACGCTTGTCGACATTGGTGACGGCCTCGGCTTTATCCTGCTTGGTGAGGACGGGTCCGATCAATTTGTAGATGTTGGCGTCGTCCTTCAACAGCTTGAACTCGTCCTGGACCAGCTTGTTTTCTTGCAATTGCGAGTCCAATCTCTGCCTTGCCTCGACAGCCTTTGCGTAATCTGTTTTTTTGCCGTGGTAAAGTAGGGTGATGTAGGATTTGTGATTAGGCGCAGGGTTTCAGGTATGAGATGTTGCAGATAAATGTCCAGTATCAACCTCCTTTTTTTGGTCTTTCTCCAGTAATGGAACGGAAGAAGTCTAAGTATCCTGGTATGAAAGTCGGCGCGAAGAAAAAGAGAGGGACGGTCCCTCACTGAAAACAGGTTTACGACCGTGACACCTCCAAACGTTTCCTGTTCTCTGTCAACAAGCGCGGACATGTCAACGGGTTGCGACACGGTTCCTGATGCCTAAGAGCCATGTATTGTAGAGCTTTTAGCAATTTACCCTTCTGCAAGGTCTGGTAGGCGGCAGAGTCGGTCTCGAGCTTGCGCTGTAATGCTGTGATAGTTGCTGACATGATGAAAAAGTCGTTCCTGTGGTTCCTGAGAGTGTGATGAGAAAGGTGTCGAGGTAAATGCTTGCTCTCAGAGATCGCTTTTCAACTTCCTCGTGACGGTTAGGAAGGCGATCTGATCGCTGTCGTTACATTTCGATATGTCCGTGATTTTTTTTTTTTTTTGGCTGCGACCCTCATTGTTGAAGGCGGTGGCTTTGCATCTAAGGGTTGTTTGCCCTTGGGCCACATAAACGCACCTCGTTTTGTGCTTCGCTATTTTTTTTTTTTATATATATTTCTTCTTTGTCCATCAACCTCGCCTGTGTTCACTCCAGCTCTCGTCTTTTCAATCACCCTCTTTTTTTTATTTCAGCACAATCTTTTTTCACACAATGGATAACGAGTCTCGCGAAATCGTCCGTCTCTGGAGAGTCTACAGAACCATCCATCAGCTCTGCGCCCACAGAGTAAGGCACATACACATTCACAACAATCGACCCTGTCTGCTGTGATTGCTATTTTTCTCGTTTTGTTGACAAAAAAAAAAGGCGATCAACGACCATGCACTGGCACCTTCTCTTCCACTTCAACATCGACAACAACAACAACCTCCAGGAAGACGCCCTTTGTGCTAACCATCTCACGTATCTCTCACCGGCTTTACTTGGACAATAGGGTTACCTGATTGCTCAGAACGAGTTGGACCAGGACCTCGAGAAGTTCACTAGCTTGTTTGCCAGTCACGGAAAGGTTGAGTAAGTAACCACTTCTTCTGCAGGAGGCCGCTGCTGGGTCAGAACTCTTTGGTCTTTTTACCTCAAAGAGCAGATATAACCAGGGATCAGGACTAGGATCAGCCATGAAGAGCGATAGGCTCCCGATCATTGGATAAGGGGTTGCCATGTCCGTCCCGTCAGGAAGCGGAAAGTGAAGAATAAGCAGGAGATAGGATCTCAAAAGATAGCTGCATGGCGATGTCATTGTATTTGGGCAGGGGATAGCGCGCAGCAACAAGTGTCTCCAGAAGAGATTGCTTTTATGACGAGTGGCGGTTATAATCGGAAAGGACAGTGAGACGGCCCCAGGATCAACGTGAACAAGGATCGATCCGACCCGACAAACTACACTTCACGGCTCAGGATAGCCTCCGGTCACAGTAGAGCTTTACACGATCAGCAAAGGATAAGGCTGCCCATTTTACGCCTTCGCCTCTGTGGAACGTGCGTCAACAATTGAGAATAGACATCAAGGTCTATCTCATTTCATGGTGTCTAACGGGCATATGATCTATTCCTTAATGGTAATGTTAGCCGCAACGCTTTGATGTTCATGGTCCAGAAGAAGGATGATCCCGCAGATCAGATGCTTGTCTTCTTCCCTGACGAGACCTCCGTCGGTGTCAAGACCATCAAGAAGTAAGCTCTCCTTTTTTTTGACAACAGATCATACCTACAACTGGCGCAATTTGTAAACAAATCGTGTACTGACTAGACCACTCCTCATCATTTTTCATGGCACGTTAGGTACTGCGAGTTGATGGTTGCAAAGTCAGTTGGACGCGGAATTGTTATTTACCAGGACAAGATCACACCCATGGCCACCAAGGTCATCAGCGAAGTCAGCCACAGCTACCACTTGGAGTCCTTCCAGGAGGCAGATCTCCTCGTCAACATCACAGAACACACCCTCGTCCCAGAACACATTGTCCTCTCCCCCGAGGAGAAGGAGACCCTCTTGAAGCGCTAGTAAGTTATTTTTTTCAGGATCAATTACAACCCTTTCCAAGATGCGTCATCCGTGAAGGAGCTACATCTTCCGATAACTGTTATTAATATACTCACAAATTGATCAATGCACTTTTTTTTCCTATAGCCGTTTGAAGGAGACTCAGTTGCCCCGTATCCAGCCTTCAGATCCTATCGCAAGATACTACGGACTGGCTCGTGGACAGGTTGTCAAGATTATGAGGCCGTCCGAGACAAGTGGTCGCTATGTCAGTTACCGTCTTTGCTACTAAGCTTGCTCTTTTTGCGGGATTGAGAGGTCATGTGGGGATGCGCTTTTTAGTTTGACCACCACTCGACTCAACATCACGCTTACAGGATGAAGCACATAGTACAGCACAGCAACGTAATTGATATGGGTTGAAGGCGATTCGAGGATCTGGATAGAGAAGTTTTTAGCATGGAAAAAAAAATAATAAAATTGCATAACAACAAATCTGGGCAGGAAAGACGATTTGATGCGTGTTATCATTTCGAGGATGAGCCTGAGGAATTTAAATCATATTCATTATTAAAAAAAAATGGTCATTCGTCTAGAGTGGTAAGTCGTATGCGTGCAAGGAAAGGGGGTGAACTACGGAATCCATTGAGGAGCTCCTTTTCCTCCAACTCTTTTTTCTATAGCCACTGTTGAGAAGCTTGCTTTTTGCCGACGCTTCTGGAATAGACGCAGTCGCTGACTTGCTGTTGCAGGTACAGGTGTACGTATAAGAGCGGGTGCAAAAGTGGGAGCGGATGTAGGATATTTGAAGGACATGGCGTCAAGGGCCTGCTCGAATGCCGTCTGTCCAAACATCCCGTGTCTTCTCCCAGCCGTATATTCAGTCGTGATATCTGGCAGTCGTTGGCGTTTCTGAGGTCGGGGGCTAGAGCTGTCTGTAAAAAGTCTCCTGTGACGGAGGTAGAAGGGGGAGTCGTTCTTGTTGATGTGTAGGTGGATAGCATTTTCACGGTCTTCTTGGAGCATGAGTTCTAGGAGGCGTTTTGGACGTGGGCTAGCAGCGCCTTGGGAATGTTGTTGTGGTAATGGAGGGTTTGGTGGTAGAGACTGAGTGGATGAGGAGGTGGAAAAGGTAGATGTAACGAGAAGGTGACGGTTTTGGTTCGAGTTCTGGTTTTGGTTCTGGAGGTGGTGGTGGTTGGTGGATAGGGAGAGGACGATACCCAAGGGGGAGGTGCGGAATGCGAAACTGTCCCTTCGTGGAGGGGGTGATGGAGACAATGTGGTTGGTGGGAAAAACGAGGGAGAGTCCATGGAGGCGTCTTCGTTTGGCCAAAAGGGGGATATTGGAGAAGGGAGGGTGCCGAAGGTGGAGGGAGAGAGTGTGGTGAAGGACTGGTGCGGTGCAGATGGTTGTTGCTGTCGCTGTGGAGTATCGGACCTGCGGGGTTGTGCAATCGGCCTGGTAGATGTTGCGACCTCTGAGATGGCGGTACGAGGAGAGTTTTTGTCTTTGTTGTTGTCCTTGCTCTTGGATGAGGTGGAGATGGTGGAGATGGTGAGGTCCTTAGAAGGCTTTAGGACGGAAATGCTGTTTTTGGGGAATGAAGCAGTAGTAGCGCTGGTGGTGGTGGTAGTGGTAGTGGTAGTCGAGACTGATTTGGATGTCTTGGGAGCGGTCAAGTCCTTGGATGATGACTTGGAGGCGGTTGTGTCTTTAGATGTCGCCTTGTTTTTGGCAACGGTCACTACTCCGGCTTTGGTGGTAGTCATCGCCGTAGACGACACAGTATCGCTTGATCCCTTGGATGTATTGTCGCCGGTCTTCTTGGACTTTGCGGCGGGGGCGATCACTAACTTGGAGACTGGAGGAGCCTGAGCTTTTGTCTTGCTGACTGAGACGACTGTTGTCGTATTAGTCGATGTAAGAGGGATTTTGGAGGTTTTGGATAGAGTCATCGTGGTCGCCTTTGACGAAGCAGTAGCAGTGCTAAACGCCTCCAACGCCTTTGGAACAACAGGAGTAAAAGGAGCGGCAGTGGTGGGTCTGACCCTGAACTCGGGAGCAGATGATTTGATCTTGATGACTTGATTCGAGATCTCAATTGACGCGCTCGTCTCGTCCGAGGCTGCGGATGATGTGATGGTGTTGGTGGGTGCAGAAGTTCTTTCAGATCCATCCTTGACGGTAATGATTGCGTCTTTCATCTCTGGCAAGGCTGACTTGGGCTTGATGACTTGACGTGAAGCCTCGGTAGGTGTAGTCTTTTCAATGGAGGCCAAATTGGCCACTGTAGTGGTGGTACTAGTGATACGCATGAGTATAGGCGAGCTGCTAGGTGCAGCAGTGACAGTGCTAGCGGTAGCTGTGGCAATGTTGGATTCAGGCAATGGGTTTTTGATTTTAGTCGACTTGGGCATTACCGTGGTGGCGCCAGTTGCAGGACTCACAGAAGAAACACCAGAGCCAGCCTTGGGTAAATTCTTGAAATCTCCAACATTCTTTGGCTCGGCCTTACATTTTGGAGAGTCACCTGGTTTGCGAGTGACTGTGGCGACTGTTGGCGGTGGGAGGAGGCCAAAGAAAACGTTTGCTTTGAGTCTTGGAGGCGAAGACGGAGTTTTAGTAGTCTTCTGCAAAGCGTGGCTACATTTCTTGTCGACAAATGAGGAGGTTGTAGATTTGATTGCTTTGGTTGTTTTGGTTGATGGGGAGTTGGATGTAGATTTAGCTCTGACTCTGGATTTGGACTTTGCGGATGTGCTTGTTATTGTTGTTGTTGTTGTTGTTGAAGAGGTGGTAGAGATAGGACTGATGGTTGAGGTTGTGGTTAAAGCAGGAGGCTGGTCGTTGGTACTACCACTGTTCCCGGTTATAGTAGCTTTCTTGAGGATAGTTTTGACAGAGGTGGATTTTTTTGTTTCAGAAACAACGGTGGGTCTGGCTGTTGCGATGGAGGCTTTCCTGCTGACTATAAACTTGTCTATATTTGTCTGGACCATTGTCGAAGCAGAAATTTGGCTGCAGGGTTTTTTAATCTGTTTAGTGGGTTTGCTGGAGGTCTTTGTTGATTTGGTGGGAAGTTTTTTGTTGGTGTCTAGTTTGACGGAGGGCTTTTTCATTGAGCCGCCGCTACAGATTGAGGGAATGATGGTGATGGTGGTGTCAGGTGTGGCACTTATTGTTATTGATGATGATTTGGCCTCACCTTTGGTGTGGGGCTGAACGGCCACGATCTTGGGTATCTCGGCAGGTTTTAAAGTAGCCGTAGCAAAGGCCGAAGACGACGACAAAGAAGACGATGTAAGTGGCGAAGGCAATATGGACTGAGACTGACCAGCGGCGGTTGTATTGAGCACAGATGAAATCTGAGTATCTTCAAAACCAGTAATCGCAGTCGCAGTCGCCACATCCTCCTTCCTCAACTGGTCCAGACAGCTAGGGTCGTCTTGGGAAATGCTGGTGAGGTGCTCTGCTGAGGTATGGAGTCGGGTGCAGTGGCGGTGGTTTTCCAAGAGGGGGATAGCGCCTTGAGTGTGACTGGAGGAATCGATCTGGCGCTGTTGGTCTTCTTTGATTGAGAGGTGTCGTGTTACAGTTGGGTGATCGGTCACCATCGTCGTCTCTGGGGAGAAGAGTGATGCTGTATTGAGAGGAGTAGAGGACTCCATTATGGCGAAGGGATGAAGTAGGTATGGAAAAAGGGAGTAAACAAAGCGAGGACGGGGGTGAGAAAGGAGGGATAACAATAGAAGGTCGAAGGCTGTTGCTGTCGCCTCTGGCGTTTTTGCTATTATTTTGGATGATGGAGTGGGAACGATAGGAGAGAATAGGAAACTTTGTCGTAGGAGTACGAAAGAAAATAGAAAAAAGATGCGGGAACACAGACTGAGGTTGAAGAAAAGTGTGAGAAAGAGAAAGCCAGATATGAATGCTGAATGAGAAGGGGAGAAAGTAGCGAAGAAGAAAGACAAGAAGTAAAGAATTTGGGAGCCAGAGATGGTCTTGAAATGAAAATCTAACAACGCTTCCTCTCATTCTGTTGTTCCCAAGAAAAGAAAAGAAATGGAAAAGAATAAAGTAAGCTTGTAAGGCGACCGTAGTGACAGATGGAGATGGTTTAACGAGGACATCCACATCCATCACGCATGACCACTTAACCCTAAAGAAAAAAATGAGCCCGGTACTCAGCCCCTCATTTCGCTTTTTGAGAGGGGAGCATGGCCAGACACCATCATCACTATCCATCCTGACCGTGTTAATTTTTAAAATGAGAGGCGAGATGGGAGAAATTGGGGTGAACCATTGGCTCATTTTGCTTTCCTTTCTATGTTTTTCGCTATCGTCCCCACCAACACCTCCATTTGGAAAAAAAAATAGGGGACGTCGTGCGCCCTTTAAAGTATCAGGAACAGACGACAACGAGGAGGCGACGGGTTTATGTCTCTGACCCACCTGGAGAATCCATGGCGGGACACACTGATTTTTCGTCTTTTTTTCCTTTGTTTTCGTCTCTTTCTCTCACCCTCCTTCCGTCTCTCCCACACAGCCAGGCCCTCAATTAGGCATTTATAACATTCTTTTTCGCAGTGCTAAAGAACAAAGTATATGACCCACAAGTGTCCTACAGAGGACGGACTACTTGCATTGTCATAGGTGCCATGGACATATGTGTGTGACTTCATTTTATTTTTTGAACCGACGAAAACTAACTAGAAAAAAATAAAAGGCTATGGATCCCTCCACCGGAAAATGCTCCTCACTTCTTTTTTCGGCAGCAAAGGGTGGAGAGGGTGGGACATATGTCCATGGCACCTATGACAATGCAAGTAGTCCGTCCTCTGTAGGACACTTGTGGGTCATTGTCTACGGTGCCATGTCCATATGTGGCTCCAGAGGGATCCCTAACGTGGAAACAGACAGATTGTTCGAGATAACACTGGAGAGACGGTAGTGCTTCTCGAAAATCTTGGGAGATGACCAGTTGCCTTGGACCATAATGTCCGGGATGGGAACTCCTGCCATTGCAGCCAAAGTGGAACCCAGCGCGCGAAGTTTGGGAGGTCTTGTGCCCTTAGGTACGAAGAGACGAGAGATGGTGTTCATGTACACGCTAATGGTTGTGGACGCGATAGGATCAGAGGGACGATTGGAATGACGAAGGAGAGGGACGATGGAGTGGGTCTTGTCCTTTGGGTGAGGTATGGCAACATCCATTGACGTGGTGCGAGACCGGTAGACGGTATAGGCGTGAACTGGACAGATCGCCAGATCTTGATGACGACTGAGGTGCACGTACTTAATAATACGTTGCTTGCCGCGTTTCTCCTTGGGAAAGACGACCGCCAGTTGCAGCTTGTCGCCCACAACTCCCGACTTGGCCACATCCGTGCAAAAGATATCGTCAGGGCGCATGAACCCACAAACACCCAGCAACCAAGACAGCTTCCTGGCAAGATCCACCATTGGGAGGGTGTGATTGTCTGGTCTGGACCTGAAGAAGGCAAGGACTGGATCGATCGAATAGATCTCATGCTTGGTGTCAACAATACCAAGGCCATGTCCTGCTGCGAGAAAGGCCTTGAAGATAGGATCTCTGGTCACAATCTCCGGATCGTGAAAGAGGGCAAGAATGGCTGCCTTGCGGGCGAGAACGGAAGACCACTGTAGGTTCTTGGTGGCCATGGTGTGATACAGCCAATTGACGACCACAACTGCAGGATTGATGCCTTGCTCAAATGAGCCATCTTGAGCCCACTGCAAAAACTCCTTCTGAGCAGGTTCGTATCGCTGACTGGTCTTGACTGTGGCGTTGTTACTATTGATAAAGGCAATGGCCTCTTCTGAGACACCCTCGCAAATTAAACGCGCCCGCTTACCCTCCAGGCCCCTAAGTGCCAGTGGGGATTCTTGAGAAGGAGGTGACTTGCGCTTCCTGGGGGAGGCAGCACGCTGGACCTTGGGATCGGTATGGGTGGACAGATCGACATCTCCTGCAAAAGTGGATACCAAGCTGCTGATGGCCAGAATGGGGCGATCAGAGTTGCCTCCAGCTTCTCCTGTCTGAGACGTTGCAGCACTTGTGCAATGAGGTTCCATGGTGGGCATACGTAAAGGTTGCCTAGTCGTTTCCAGCTGTGGCGAAATGCGTCTGCTGCCATCGACATCGGATGAGGGCGCCAAGAGAAGAATTGAGGGAGCTGAGTGTTGACTGGCGATGCGAAGAGATCGACGTGGTGAGGGCCCCATGTCCAGTTGAGGTGTTGAAAGAAGAGGATCGAGACTCCACTCTAGTTGTTGTTGCAATCTCCTGGATGGCGAGTCTGCAGGGTTGAAGATTGAAGGAACGTAGGTCGTCTGCAGCCTCGTTCCTGTCGCCAGACAATGTCGCCATACTCTGTCCGCTGCCTCCATCAGTGGTGGTGATCTCGTGCCGCCAAACTTGTTGATGTAGGAGAGTGTGCTGGTGTTGTCGATGATAACGTTCACCATTTTGCCCTGAACTTGAGGAAGGGTGACTGCAAAAAAGACTGCCTGGATCTCTTTCCAGTTGATGTGGAGTTTGGCTTCCTCTGGTGACCAAACCCCGCTCCAGCTCCTGTTGCCGATCACTATACCCCAGCCGTGATCCGAGGCATCCGTGTATATGTCCATCTCTGGTGGTGACTGAATCCAAGTGTTGCCGTTCCAGTCTCTGAGGCTGTGAATCCACCAGTTGAGGTTGTCCTCTGCCTCGGCTGTCAGTATCACTGTGTCCGTCCATTGAGCTCCTGGGCGACGTAGGGCTGAGTTCTTGAGGGAGAGAAGGCTGCGTGTCATTAGACGAGCCGGAAATACGGCAAGCGTGGTGGCCATGGCTTTTCCGACGAATGAGGTCAGGTTCTTCAGAGTCGTATGGCCCTTGTTCCTCATTTTGGTCGCCTCGCGGCGCAGATCCCGAAGCTTGGACTTGGGGACAGAAAGTATCATCTTGCGGGTATCGAACGTAAAGCCGAGATGATCCAGGGTCTGGGATGGTTCCAGCGATGACTTCTTCTCGTTGATGATGAACCCGAGTGCCATCAGCTTCTCTCGCACCAGTTGAGTGTTCCTGTGAGACTGCTCTACTGTCCGTGCCATGATAAGCAGATCGTCCAAGTACGCGCTGAGTCGAATCCCTTTGCGTCGCGCCCATCGAAGAAGAGGACGGAGAATCTTGGTGAAAACCAGAGGGGAGAGTGAGAGACCAAAGGGCAGGGTCCGAAACTGGTATATCTTGCCCTTCCATTGGAACTGAAGATACTTCCTGTGGGTTGGTGAGATGGGTACATGAAGAAAGGCATCTTTCAGGTCGATCGAGGTCAAAAAGTCGTTTTTGAGAATCATGGAGCATACCGTCTTTGTTGTCTCCATTTTGAACGATTCCTGCTCCACGTACTGGTTGAGGGGGCGAAGGTTGAGTACGGGGCGGAGGTCGCCTGTCTTCTTGACTATGGTGAATAGGCGGCTGCGGAAACCAGCTGCCGTAGCGGGCTCGATGGCTTGTTTGTCGAGTAAGGCGACGATCTCCTCCTCGATCGCCTTCTCGTCCTCCATGGACACTGAGGTCTGGTGTCGTTGGAGGTTGGTTGTTGGTGGGGTTGTGTGAAAGGGAATCTGATAGCCTGCCCCAATCACGTCGAGCACCCAGTGGTCGTCTGTTAGTCGGCGCCACTCTGGTAGAAAATGTTGTAGTCGACCACCTACTGGGAGCTCTGTCCTCGGCCGCGACCCCGTCCGCGGTTGCTCTTGGGAAAACCCTGTGACGGATACTGTCCGTTGCTACTAAAGTTATTGTACTCTTGGGGTGAGAAACCAAAAGGTTGTTGTTGTTGATACGGGGGCGCTGTTTGATACGCAGGAGAGTATTGTTGGTACTGGGCCTGCTGGTACTGCTGTTGATATTGGGGTCGTTGTTGCTGCTGTTGAGCGGAGTGGAAGTTGCCGCTACCCCAACCACGGCCGCCGCCACGACCGCCTCTGCCTCCTCGACCCGATCCTCCTTCGGGTTTCTTGGATGGTAAGGCTTTGGCGTATTCCTGCGCCTCTTTGATACTGGCTTTGATGGTCTCCTGTGAGGTGCTGACGCCTTTTTTCTTCTCAGGAACGGGCTGGAGACCTTTTGCTCGCAAATAATTGTTGATGCGCAGCTCCTGAATTTCTCTGGCATTGATGGCCAGTTGACTGCGCATGATCTGAAGAAACTCCGACACTGTTTGGAGCGCCGTCGGATCTGTGACTCTTGCCAAGAAGTCAACTGCGAAGTCGTCGAGCGGCCGAGTGGAATGGGCCTGACGTTCGATGATCTTGACGAGAGCTTGCTCAAAGTGGTGATAGGGCGAGGAACGATCGACTGGGAATGGAAGATCCCAACTGGGAGCAGTGTATTGCTGAAGAGGATTCTTGTCGAAAAGGAGGTCCTTGGGTGAGATGGTGTCGTCTTCTGGATCCTCTGGGGGAAAGAAAAAATGCTCACCGGAGATGGAAGGAATGAAATCCTTGGCCTGATCAGTAATGATAAGTTGTTTGGTACGGGGAAGCTCCACAGTGGTAAGGGATTGTTGGGAAGCGAGAAGAGCTTTGAGATTGGCCAGCTCCTCTGGAGAGAAAGAAGAGAGGGAAAGAGGTACATGATTGTCGGTATTGTCGCTCATGAAGGGAAGGAATCGAAGCTGTGGATGAGTTCCTGAAGAGCGACGAAAAAAAGAAGTGAGGAGCATTTTCCGGTGGAGGGATCCATAGCCTTTTATTTTTTTCTAGTTAGTTTTCGTCGGTTCAAAAAATAAAATGAAGTCACACACATATGGACATGGCACCGTAGACAATGTTTGCTTCTCTTTATTCACATGGTTACACCGAAGGCCCCTCCTTCTCTCCTACCACTACTTATGACAGGGAAGGGTCTTGATAGACGAAGCCGTTTGAAAAGGGCCATCTCATCTTGCTGACGTGTAATCAACCTCGGGTTTCGTAACATGCGACTATCGTTCCAATATTTAATCAACTCCTCCACTGTGGCCTTGCTGGGGTTTTCGCGGGTGTTCAGGCACGTGATCAATGCAGAGACAGCAACGATACCACACATTTGGTTATAGGTCTAGGAGACGAGGGCGCTGTACTGGTTATCGTTCGGCTGATTATGAAACTTTTTGAGTGCGGCTTCGAGACACTGTCGGGGGCTCTTGAAAGCCGACAGGAGCAAGGCTTAGCCGTTCTCTTGGGACTACGGGATAGGGTAAGGGACAGCTTTACAGGAAAGGGTCGGGTATTTGTGCCCATATCAAACAATCGTATATTGTTCGTCGCGTGTAACTTCACGCGAGGAGTGGAAGTAGTCGTATTTTTAGATAAGTTTGATGGCTACGGCGTTAACGAGTGGTGGACAATTTGAGATTCAAATTAGAACTAAGATTGCGTCGGTGGTGGTGGTGGTGGTGGTGGTGGTGGTGGCGGTGGTAATGGTTAGAAGTGTGAGAACGAATTTGGGGGCAGTAACGAAGGTCTGCAATTTTGTCGTTGCTGTTGCTGTTATGTACGTGTTGATGTTTTTGTTATTGTAACAAAAGTAAGTTGGTTTTTTTTGGGGGTCATGGTTGTATGTTGTGGAAAGAGGGCAAGGTACAGAAGAAAAAGGAAATCGTATAGCAAGATTGAACGGCCCAGAGCCAGGAGATGTGAGCTTTTTCTATGTAATCGCTTTCATGAACAAGAAGTATATTCGGTTGTGGCAGCGTCAACGATAGAGCATCAACTCAATGGCGTGGACCTAAATTATCCTTTTTTTCCCCTTCAATTCATGTGACCGTGATCTTATTCGTTTCTTGCCTCTTTCCTTTCCCATCAAATACAATTCATGTTCTCTTACTGCCATCATTCTCGACTCCCCCTTTTTTTTCTACCATTCATGCCTTGTTCAGAAAATCGGATTACTGCATTCCACCCCAATTTTGTTTGGATCCAATATTTGTTACTGCTAATTGTGTTATGCACAGGGCACAGGGTCTACGGGAAAAGAAGAAAAAAAGAGAGAGAAGAAGGGAAAGAGGGGTAACGAAAGCACTGCATACCGATGACTTTTCGCTAGATTTTTCCCTACCCCCTCTTCGGTCTTTTCTCCTCCCCTCAAAAAAGGTGAGAGTTGCGATCAGGGCTTCAGACCTCCAAAAGTCGAACTGGTGTGAGTGGGAAAAAAAGAACATAACCCTGACCGCCTTATTTTCTTGCGTATAAAAGAGCATGGTTGAATCCCATCCGCTCCCCTTTCTCTCTCAAAAACCAACAACGATATCCATTCCTTCACAAGAACCTACCCCTGTCAAACTTTTTCTCTTCTTCTACCACGCACACTTCCTCCGTAAGCAAGCAGAAATTTGCACAACCCTCCTTTTTTTTTGTAAGTAATGTCATTTCTCTTATGATACCATTCACGCCTCTGCTGAATCCCAGTACTGAATTGTCGCTGTGTTTCTTATAGCCACCTACCTTCCCTCCAAGACATGCATATTCGCGCTACTATTTCTCTCTTGCTCGTCAGTCTTTCCAGTGTGTTGCTGGCAGAGACCCTGACTGTCGAACTACTGCCCTGTGCCTACAGGGGTGACAATGTTGGTGTGGTTGCCAGTAACCTACTTCATTGCAGCGTGAGAAAATTTCGCATGGCCGGTTACACTTGCGCTGATGATGTTTGCCAGTCGGGCCGAAGCGAATGCATCGGCAAGGGAGATCTCTTTGATTGGGCAGAAATGCGTCTCGAGGCCTCTGGTGCGTGTGCCGATCTGGAGGGTGTGCACTATGAGCCCAAAGTGTACAACCAGGATGACGATGATCACTACCTTCGTGTTCAGGTCGTAGATCGTTGGGAGGGTCCAGTGTCGGGTCATCGTTGTTTGTTCTCCGTCCAGGAAGGATTCTTGCAGTAAATATTTCAAGTTGATATGTTATTTCTCAATCTCTGCTTATCAATCTCCTGATTGACGCTCTCCGTCTTCCCTCTTATTCACTCGATCATGACGTGGCTTAGCTTTGACCCTGTTATAAAAGGGCGAGGTTCTTAGGCAGGATTGTAGGGTAGCTGTAGTACCCTCAACCGACAGTGAATAAAGAGAAGACGAGGCTGTAATATGCCAAAGAACACTTGTCAATATCGAAGCTCTGTCTCTCTGTAACATGTGAAAAAAGACAAAGAACAAACAAGCAACCTTAGGCATGCTCCAAATACTACAGTAAAAGAGCTAGACTACAGAGACATCGTCATGCCCGGAAAAATGGGCACTGACGTTGTAACAACCCTTTGTATTTCTTTTATCTCTCGTGTGAGCATCACAAACAGGCTGGGAACCCCGCGTTTTGCCTCTTCTTTTATTTTCTATTGCACGTCCATACCATGCCGTGTTGAAAAATATGGTGTACGCATCCTTCCCCTATCCTGACTTGTCCCAACGGTGTTTTTGTTTTACGTGGTATTGTCTCTTTATCACGAACATATTCTTTGTCCTGGAGGACGAAATGCAAAGAGAATTAGAGAGCAGTATTGTGAAATAACAAACAGATTGCATTGATACCGTTCTTTCTCTCGATTTATGTTTCCGTTCATTCTTCACCTCCTCGCAATCAAAGTCTGGTTCCGAGTGAGCGGAATGACTCTATATGATGACAAGGTTAATCTTGCAGTATCTTTCCAGCCTATTTTCTGAATGAGTAAATACCAGAAAAAATCGACATTGATGGTAAAGGGCATATACCCATAATTAATTTATTCTAAATTACCCTTTTTAGAGTCATCTCCTTTCGTCCAAACCTTGCCGATCTTCCACAGTTCTGTTACGACACTTTGCATTCCAACGACATGAAGAAAACTCACATGGTTCAACTCAGAACGACTATTTTTTGCTCTTTTAGTTCTCTGATTCTCGTAGTACTCGTGGTTTTTTTACTAAATCACAACAATGAAAAAAAACAAAAAAAAAAACGTCCAAAATAGAGGTAGCCCTGCCCTTCATTCTTCATTGATAATCAGAAGGCGAAAGCAAAAAATTGATTGTAGTACTGGGCGTGTCGTCGTGACAGGGTAGTGGGGTAGCATGCATGCCGCACCTGTCTCTCATATATAGAAGACGCCATTGTTTTATTTTCTTTACTCTTTCACACAGCAGAAAATAATATTCATTCACAGCAAACTACCCACATATAGTTTTTGTCCTTGTCCTACCACACACATCTTTCAAGCAAGCACGGGCCCCTTCACTTTATGTAAATTGCCGCCCCGACTCGTATAATGGATTAACATTAAGCCATGAAGATCGTTGATTTTTTCATCCTTGTACCGTTCTTGTCTTTGCTCACCCATCTCAGCATCAAATTCTCGCTCTATTTGCCAAAGGCATTCACCTTCCTCCAAGTCATGCATATTTGCGCCCTTCCTCTCATTCTAGTTGACCTTTCCAGCTTGTTGCTAGCAGAAACTTTGTCTATTGGACTCCAGCCCTATTGTTTCAGGGAGGATAAGGTCGGCGTAATTGTCCATGATATAGACTGCGATTACTTGCTGCTCGAAAAGCCAGATACGGTTGCTCCGGTCGGATATGCAAGGCACCACCATTCCAATGCATTGGCAACGGAGATGCTCTTCATTGGGCGAAACCTCGTCTAGAATTTAGTGATGCTTGTAATCATACAGAACATGCAAGATATGACACCAAGATGCTCGACATTGGCTATCATGATCTTCATGATCAAGTCGAAGATCTCCAGGAAGGCCACCGCCACCCATTTTCCGTCCAGAAAAGGCCCTTTCTGTAGGACGGAGAACAAGTGTAGTTGTAGTAAGAGGTGTGTACTTTTTCAATCTTTTTTTTTTTCATTTCTTGATTCATGCACGCCTCTCTTCTTTCAGTTCTCCCAGAAATAACTCTGCACCTCCCTCACTTTATTTCGCAGTTTGTTTTTCCATACTCTCCATCTCCCTCGCTCTCTTTCCACCAGAAAATAGACCGGAATATGCGCGTATTGTGTACCCTTATTTCCGTTTGCTATATTCAATTTAACTTTCCGAGTTGCGAAATTGAACGGCTCAAGGGGGTTTCCGCTCCATATTGCCTAGTTTCTCTATTCACTTTGCAGCTGGAACAACTGCAGTAAGGAGTAGTAATCACGATCTTTGTCATCACCGTGTCTGTTTTTTTATGGATTAGTGACTCTCAATGGCGCTTCTTTAGCAACCCGGACTTCAGAAATTCTTGATTGGATAACCCACGGTATAGGATCGACGCGCTTTTCCTTATTCTTCTCGCATCACCAAAGCTTGACGAAGAGCAATGGTTGTAAAGCAGGTTTGTTACTAATAGTAAAGCCCAAGGCAGAGTCTACGCTGGCGTTCTGGTGCGACCACATAAAATGTACTTCTTTTTCTCATACCCACTTCTAGAAAATACTCAATGCGCTCGTTCAAAAAAGGGGGCGGGAATACAAATTACACTATCAACGCGCGACTGTCTACCCTCGGATGCGCAAGAAGATTCCTGCTAATCTCGCCCCTAGTTCTAATACACCACCCTCATTACCCCTTTAAGTCTCCTGTTACATTTTACGCGCTCCCACTTCATGATACGATGCGAATCGTCGAGACTACTTTTTTCTTTCTTAACGAACGTAATTTACTGAGAACTCAATTCATCGCGCTTTTCTCGCTTCTTTGATTTCTCAATTCCCTTCATAACCATGCACTCGTTGACAATACCAAAAAAAACGCATCTTTTCTCGCCGCCCCATATCTTCACCCCTATTACATTTTTTGAGGCGAGACGCTTGTTCTATTTTCCAGGTCCATTTATCTGCCCACTCTTGATTTTGATTGATCTCGATCCTGCGCGATGCATATTTTATCTGCTATAATGGCACGTTGAAGCCATGGAGCCCAAATTTAAGTCCCTCTCACAAACCACTCAGGAACTTGAAATAGGGGTAACAATGAAGAAGATTGGATCCGTGCATTCGTAACGATAGCGTGTTCTAGTCCACCGAACCCAAACAAACGGACTACTTACCCCTGAAGCAGGTCCTTTGCAGAGAAACAAGAAGCCCACGAGATGAGCGCAAAATGGGCGCTGATGCCACGAAGAGATGATATGGTGGTGCCATAACAAGTTTTGATTTCATTTCTTTTACGTTTTTTAATTTCTTTGCTCTGTTTTGTGTATGATTGTATTCGTTTTATTTCTCGCATGGGTCATTCGTTTAATGCTTCTTTGGTGCAGGGGGGCTAAGGAAGAAGAGGAATACGAGCAGAGAAAAAAAGCAGATTAGACGCCATATCTAGACATATTTCTCATTTCAAACATATCGTTGAGAGCAAAAAAAGTCGACAAGGGACTTACTTGTAAAGAATCTTGCGGGTCTTAAGACCAGCCCACTTGTGTCTCTTGAGGTAGACAGAGAGACCAGTCAAGAGAGCGAGCATAGTCAAGGCCTTCATACCCATCTTCTTGCGCTCATCCATTTCAGGCTCAGCGGCCCAGCTGAGGAAGATGGTCACATCCTTGGCCATCTGGGAAGTAGTGGCAGGGGTGCCATCCTCGTACTCGACCAAGCCGTCGTACAAGACACGGGCCATACCAATGGCTCCACCGGGGAAATAAGGGTTGAAGTTGAGTCCCTCACGGATCTCAACACCAGCTGGGGGGTCCTGGTAACCGGTCAACAGAGAGAACACATAGTCCTAGTCAATTATTAAATAGAACAGTAAATAAGGGTTAGGTTTTCACTATGGAAATGATATCGATGTAATTGATTATGCACAAAGAACATGCACAAAGAGTGCGAACAAGGACAGGATATGTTTTGATGTTTGCGCCGAGGATGATATCAACACAAGAAAAAAAAAAAAGAAATACATACAGCACCACCATGGCGGGCCTTGATCATCAAGGAGAGATCTGGGGGATAGGCTCCGGCGTTACCAGCTCTGGCTTGCTCCTCGTTGGCATAGGGCTTGGGCATGTAGTCAGAGGGTTTTCCGGGGCGCTGGAACATATCGCCAACATCGTTGGGTCCATCGGTGTACTCAAACTCCTCAGCCATAGCCTTGACCTCAGCCTCGGTGTGAGAAACGCCAATCAGGTTGCGCCATGCAATGCGGTCGAGAGAGTGGCAGGCGGCGCAAACCTCTTTGTAAACCTGGTAACCACGGCGAATACTAATGTTGAATGAGAATTGACGGTATTGCTATCAGTTATTATCATGTTGACCCCAAGCTGTTGGTCCGCTGTCCGTCCTGAGAGCTTAGAATTCCTGCCCTGTCACTGTGCAGGTAATATACCCTCCAGTGTGTGAGCACAGACTAAATCTTTGAAAAATGTGTCGTTCGATCGGGATTGCTCCATATCGGGTATATCGTGCATGTGCGATTTTTCGAATTTCCGAGGTATTCCTATAAACAATTGGCTCTTCCTAAGCAACGTTGTATTCTTGAATAATCACTCCATGTGGCCGGCAGTATATCAGCACTCCGTTCCTGATTGATCTTCCTTGTGCTGTGAAATGTAAATGCTCGGGTGACTGATTCAAAGACTCCAAGGGTTGACGGGTCCTTACGCAGCGTGGTCAAAGGTAGCGAGGTTCTTCTTGTGGTCCCAGGGGTAGACGGGGGGATGAAGACCATCGGCAGCCATGTTGGCATCAACAGTCTCCATGGACATGTAAGCAATAGCACCAACGGTGGCAACACCAGTAGCAGCCATCGACACGTTCTTGGCAGTCTATTTCGACATCCGAAGGTAAAAAACCCAATTAGTACACACTCTGACACGACCGGAATTCTGGGTTTCAGGAACAAGGCATGAAGTGACTAATGGTCGGATCGTGGGGGCGTTACCATGCTGGAAGCTGCAGCAGTAGAGATGGTAGACTGGTGGCGAGCCTAGATAGTGCGAGTTGTGGAGAGGTATTAGAATACAGGCGTAAAAGGTGGATTGTCGTTGTTGGATGAATGCATTGATCCGATCGGAAGTTTTGATTCGCGTTCTGGTGGTAGCGGTTGTGCCAGTGAATGGTGATAGCATGGGAAGAATGAGAGGTGGCCGTGTTGGTTTGGCTGTGAAGAAAAGAAAAAAGGCGTCTATAGTTTTGTCTTGTGTTGTTGTTTGAAGGTGTGTGGTCGCGTAGGTTGCATGTACCTGAACAGCGAGACGCTGGACAGCCTGACGGGTGGACAGGGCGGAGAGACGGAACATTGAGTGTGTTCGGATCCGAAGGGGATGATAAATATAAAAAAAAAGGTAAAGTAGAGGAAAGGGAGGAGAGAAGGCGAAGAGGGATGTGACAGTAGAAGGGGAGGGAGAAGAAAAATGGAGAAAGGGAAAAGGTAGTGAGTGATGGGTGTGTGTTGACGCGGAGAGGGAGGGCGATCTCTTTTTTAGGGCACCGTGTGTCGGCGAACGCACACAGGGACAAGTCTGCAGTCGGAAAGCCGAAATGTGGCATGGATTTAACGGAATCTAAAACGGGTGACGTAAAACGCAGGGAAGTAACGCATCAGTCGACCCGTGTGAACTAGACGTGTCTGTCACATACCTGGGAGCATGCATGCGTTCTCTGGTATAGATAGCTAAAGATGCGCTTGAGAGTAGTCCATTGATCATAATAAGCAGTAGATATCCATTTGCTATCAGGACCCCGATAACTTAATATCGCATACGAACAAGTCCCTGGAGCAATAATGACAAGGAAGAACCTGTGTGAAGTGGGCATTGTGTTTTTGACTGGTCTGAAATTATCACTTGGTGGCTTCGCAGGTCTTTTTTTTTTTGCGGTATCTCTGAATGAAAGACAGTGGTTGCGTTTATTTTATTATTACGTCGCAATCGTTTGCCTTCGTTTTTTTCTTTCATTCACTTCGCGCCAACCCCCTCTGCTCAGGATCAAGCACCCGACACATCTATTCTCTCCCTCAACAAAACACGCCATTGGAACCCAGGACTGCACATCTCATCACCTCACGGACATCGAAAGAGAGATCTTGACACGAAAACAACCTTTTGTCCTCTTGACTGGGCCACTTGAAGCCACTCGAGACTCTCGATCGCATCACTCACTCGACACTAAAATCTACAAAAGACAGACAAGCAACCAGAATGCATCTCGACGACTCTTCGGACTCGGGCTTGAAGGAATTCCTGACCAAGGAACTGGCACAGATGTAAGTTCAAGTGCTAGAGTCACACACCTCCTGTCGCCTTCCTTGGGGCAACTTGAAACAAGAGCATACACATACATGCATGCTAACGACAAGTCCCTCATTTCCCTATCAAACGACTACCTAGCTCTGACGCTGACCCTGCAATGTTGGCAGACTACATTATTGCCTTGCTCAAACACGACAAGGAGAATGATGAGCTCAAGGAACTTTGCGTGTCACAGCTGGACGATTTCTTGCAGCAAGGTATGTTTAACTTTCCATGCCATTCCCTCTTGACATTATACCAATGCGATATTCGCGCCAACCTCTTGACGGAATCTAATGTGAATACTTGTTTCTTGTGTATGAATTAGAAACGGTACCCTTTGTCGACATGTTGTTCAAGGCCTTGGCAACAAAGTCCTACAGATCAAGCGGATCAGGAGCAGCTTCCGCACCACGTTCCTATGGAGGCTCTTCATCAGGATCATCTGCAGATCGCGCCTCCCATCAACGTCAGGAAAAGCATCATCGAGGGGACAGTGATGGCTCGGACGACGAGGACCGGAGCTACAAACATGCACGCCGAGATGATACCCGCGACGTCTCTTCATCAATAACCAGCAGCAGTAGTAATAACAACAACAGCAATAACAACAGCGGTCGGCGAAGAGACTACAGCCCTTCGCGCCCCAGTGACGACAACCGATCTGACTCAAGACGCGGTGGTCGTTCCAATGACTCTAACGCCTCCGGGCAATCCGACTCTGATCGCCGTGGAGACCGATCTTCTCAGGGAGGTTTTTCCAGACAGCAGGGCCTGACTACTGCTGGGTTCAACAGTCGGAATAACACCAACAATAACAACCACAGCAACAACCAGTCTGGATACAACACGAACAATAACGCAGGCATGGATCGTGGTCAGTGGAACGGTGGTCAACAACGGAATCAATTCCAAGATGGCGGACGCAGTAACTTCCAGGATCAGCAGGGTAATGGATCTTGGCGTGGCGGAGCCAACAACACGCGTGGTGGGCGAGGCGGTATGCAGAGTGGCCAAGTGTTTGGACAAGACAGAACCAAGCGCCAGAGATGCCGTGACTATGATGGTATGACATTTTTGCACTGTCTTTACCGTTTTTCATTTACTTGCCACTGGGATGTCGGATTATAAAAACTAACACCTCTGCATTGATTTTTGTTGGCACTTATAGAAAAGGGATTCTGCATGCGTGGAGACATGTGCCCGTATGATCACGGGGATGACAGGATCGTTGTCGACGAGTTGGCTCAGGTTCCCTTTGGCATGATGGGCGTTCCAGGCATGGGACCCAACGGCATGATGGGTATGGGCGGTATGGGCAGGCCTCCCTTCTTCCCAGGTATGCCAAGCGAGATCATCACCCCTCACGGATCAGACATGTACGATGCTGACGGCGCACCTTTATCAGAGACCATGGGCGCTTCCAAGTTTCCCACGGACTCGTCTGAGAGCTGGCGCAGTGAAGGTGGTGGACGATTCGACTCTACCCGAGGAGGAGTTAGAGGTCGTGGCAGTCTTAGAGGTATGCGAGGAGGTCGTGGCCGAGGCGGTTCATCTCATCCTTATGCTGTACCTGGACGATTTGGAACAGGAGGAAGTTCAGGAGGCGCTGCTGGATCAAAGACCTCCCTCGTGGTTGAGAATATACCCGACGAGTTCAACACTATCGACAAAGTGAATGAGTTCTTCAAGAGCTTTGGAAGCCTGACCAACATCCAGGTCGACCAATCTGCACACAAGGCTCTGATCCAGTACAGTACCCGCGACGAGGCCAGCGCCGCCTATAACTCGCCTGAGGTCATCTTTGGCAACCGATTTGTCAAGGTCTACTGGCAACCGGATGATCTGGACTCGGCCACTTTTGGCCGTCAGCCCAAACCAACTGGACAGGTTCGACCCGAGACACCTGCTGCAGGCGCGTCTCACTACCCCTTGCCACCGGCCACGAGTGTCCTGATGACGCCTGAGCGTGCAGCAGAGCTAGCAGAAGAGCGTGCAGCAGCAGCGGCCAAGAAGGAAGAGAGCAAGAAGACCATGCAGGAGATTCAGCGTCAGAAGGAGGCCCTTATCCAGCGACAGCAGGAGGAACAAAAGCTGCTTATGCAAGCGCTCTTCGCCAAGAAGAACATGTCACAGAAGGACAGGGATGAAATCTTGAGCGGACTCAAGAATGTTGCCATTGAGGTTACCAAGGAGCCTGTCGACCCACACGCTCAGGCCAGAGCTGCGGCTACTGCTGCTGAGGCGCAGCGACAGGCGGAACTTCAGAAGGAGGCTGAACGACTTGAGAAGGCACGTCTGGACACTGAGTTGGAAGTTTTGAACACCACACCTTCCGCTTCAGGCGCAACTGATGCTGCCGAGACCACTGCTGCCCTCAAGGCCAAGCTTGCCGCTCTCCAGGCTCAGGTACGGCGACAATATGATATGATTGCTTTCTTGAAAGAATTATGTGATTCAATGCCACGTGCTGTCTATTGATTTCAATTTTCTATTTTCTATTGCTTCTAGGCTGCAGCGCTTGGATTGGAGCAGCAAGGCGGCTATGCAGGACGTGGCCGTGGAGGATACATTCCTCGCGGAAGAGGCCGCGGAGCACCCGCCAACACTTGGACTCGAGGCGGAGGTCGTGGAGGAGCCATTGTCTCTCACCACCGTACCTTCCGGATCGATAACCGCTCAACAAAACTCTCTGTCCAGAACGTTGACGACCTTTCCAAGGAGGGTCTTCGGGAGCACTTTGAGGTAATTACACTCTCTGAGATTGTGTGGCTGCCGAGTTTTCATGCATAACATTTAATGCGACGTGACGTACTCACACAACCATCATTTTTGTTGTTGTTTTGGTGTTGTAGACTTTTGGGGAATTGGAGTCGTTCAGCTTGGGAGCAGATGGAGCGTCGGCAATAGTGCAGTTCAAGAATCGCAAGGACGCTGAGGTTGCTTTGCAGCAGGGAAGTCAGACGGCCAATGCAGCAGCAGGACCCTTGAAGCTCAACTGGATTTCTGAGCCCCAGCAAGCACCCGTGGCAGCAGCGCCTTCCTCGTATGGCGCTGGGCACCCCAAAGTTAGTGCACCTGTGACGAGCTCAACGACTGCACCTGTGACAGCGGCGGTTTCGGACGACGCAGATGCAATGGCAGCAGCGGCAGCAGCGGCGGGACACTTTGGAGAGAGTGATGATGAAGAGCATGGCGAGCGGTCATGGAAACGATAGATGAAAAAGGAGGACTTTTCTTTTTGTTTTGTTATTTTTTTTTTCTTTTTTTTACGCGCACGCACACTCAAAATTCAGGATGGCTTTTATGTGTGGACGGATGACATGTCAATCGTCGGTCTACAATTGGCCCATTCTTTATACATTGCATTTTTTTTTCTCCTTTCAACTTTGTACTATTTACGTGTTTTTTTGACAGATGTTCTTTTTTCACCATCACACAGTAATAAAATCAAAAAGAACACAGAAAAATCAATCAAGAGAAAAAATTAAGAGATGAAAAGAAAAGAAGCACCTTGATATTGCTGCAGATGTTGGAACGTGGGAGCCGTACCCGGTAATTGATTTAAGTTTATTTTATTCATATTGTCACTGATCTGATGCCTAACATACGTGAAACACGGTGAGAGGATTGGAGGGTTTTTTCTTGGTCCGCTTTTCTGATATTTTTCTCTGAATATCGTGTATGTATGCCTCAACGATCAACTCCCTGTGTTTCCGAGACACATGATTCTGGTGTCCCTATAGGTCTCACCTACGTCACCTGAGAAGCTTGGCTCGTGCGTGCTAATTACCCTTTAAAATAAACAAATTTTAAAACTTTAAATTTGGATGATCTCACCTGAGCGTCAATTTTCGCGGATATTAACTGATCAACGTCACCTGAGTAATCAAAGTCGTTTGGGCTAAGTCGTTTGTTTTTTTGTTTTTTTTCTTTTGCGTTCGATTGCTTTCCGTTCTCGGGACACAAACGTCTCCCAATTGGTTCAATTGGTTGACGGAATAACCCATTCGACACCATAAACGGAGAGCATTTCGACTTGTCTTTCGTTTCTTGACGTTCCATTTTTCTTGGGTTTCTCGCATTCGTCATTCAGCCTTCCGCACCTTTGTCCGTCGCTTTACCCGTTATCATTTTTGTTGCGCATCATGATTTTAAAAAACTTATATAAGGGGTCATCCACTTGCTCTTTTTTTCTCTTCTTTCTTTCATCCACACATATCTCCTTCCTCCTCATTCTCCCTATATTCTCCCTCATCTCCCATCCTTCATCCGCCCAGTCTTTGATAGATGAGTAACCCCTTACTCTCCACTTCCTTCCACTACTAGAAAATAATCATTCTACCCCTCACTCTCCACTCCACTCTCTACTTACCATCACTCCCAAACTGCCCCACCATCATGACCAAAAAGATCATTGACCTGCAGCCAGAGATCCCTTACCACACCTACACAGTCACCGAGACCGAGGTTGAACTCAAGTCCAGCACCATCGAGGGCCTCACTTCCGACGAGGCTGAAGTCCGTCTCCGTCGCTATGGCACCAACGAGCTCAAGGGCAGTGGTGGTGTTAAGTGGTATCTGGTCCTGTGGCGCCAGATCGCCAACCCCCTCGTTGTCGTCCTTCTCATTGCTAACGTAAGTTTGATTCATCTCTACATGCTTTTTTCCTTTTTGTGATCCCACACCTGTCCTTGTTTTTCCTTCTGTGTCTCTCTGAGTCACTGTCTCACTGCACATGTATTTTTCCTCGTGCTCACACAATGACTAAAAACTTATTCCCTCTTTTTATTTCTACCCCCTTTTTTTACTCCTTCCTTTAGATCCTGGCGTTCGCAACAGAGCAATTCGCAGAAGGAGGCGTGATCCTCTTCATCATTATCATGAACGCCACCATCGGGTTCTACCAAGACTTCTCCGCCGAGCAGACCATGGAGGCCCTCCGCAACATGTCTTCGCCCACCGCCCAGGTCATCCGCGACGAGACCCGTATTGTCATCCCCAATAACCAAGTCGTCCCCGGTGATGTCCTGATCTTTGAAGACGGCGATGTCATTGGTGCCGACTGTCGACTCTTTGAAGTTTTTAACCTCGAGACTGACGAGGCTCTCCTCACTGGTGAATCTTTGCCCGTTCAGAAGAACTTGGAACTGATCAAGACCGCCGAGGAGTCTTTGGGCGATCGTCTGAACATGGTCTTTGCATCTACTACCGTAGTCAAGGGCCGCGCCAAGGGTATCGTGACCGGCACTGGAATGGGCACACAGATTGGCAAGATTGCAACCACCTTGATGAACATCGACACGAACGAGCTGACTCCGCTACAGAAGCGTCTGAACAAGATGGCCTACTGCATTTTCGTGGCTGCGGTGGTCTTGGTCATTGTTGTCTTTGGCGTGCACAAGTTCCGGTACAGCAACGAGATTGCTATCTATGCCATCTCGGTCGCTATCTCCATGATCCCTCAGGGCTTGGTCGCTATTGTTACACTAACTATGGCCTTTGGTGTCAGTCGTATGGCGAAAGCCAAGGCCATTGTCCGTCGTCTTTCGAGTCTTGAAAGCCTTGGTGCCGTCACCAACATTTGTTCGGATAAGGTAATACATTCTTTCCTTTTTTTCATCGACTGCTTTATATACTCCTGGTTTTTTTTTTGTTTTCATTCATACTAACAATTTTTTCTTTGCTTGATTGTTCTTCTAATTAATAGACCGGTACATTGACCCAATCCAAGATGGTCGCTGTTCTCATGTGGTTCCCCGGTGATGGTTTCTACCGTATTTCCGGTACCGGCTTCGTTCCCGAGGGTGAGATCTTCCGCCAAGGCGAAACTATTAATGGCGAGACTTCCACCACCCAAGACGAACAGGTTGTCACTCTTGACTCTGGTAGTGACCAGCTCCTGCGCGCCATCCAAGCCTCGGCCCTCTGCAACATGGCTGAGCTCCGTCGCAATAACCATCCTGAAACCCATGGCGAGTGGACAGCCATCGGCGACCCCACTGAGATTGCCCTCCAGGTACTCGCCTACAAGGCTGGCATGCCCAAGCCCGAGCTGGTCGAGAACGGGTTCCGACTCGTGGCCGAGTTTCCCTTTGATTCCTCTGTCAAGCGCATGTCGGTCCTCTATGAGACTCCCTCAGATGAGCACTTGATTTTCACCAAGGGTGCCACTGAGCGGATTCTGGGATGCTGTAGTCACTACCGTGAGGGAGACGCCGAGATCCCACTCAGGAACGAAAAGGATGATGATTCGATCCAGATCGAATTTGAGTCTGTCATCATGAAGCGAGTTGATACCTTGGCCGAGCAAGGTCTCCGTGTCCTGTCACTTTCTTACCGTAAATTCCAGCCTACCAAAGGCGTCGATCTTGTTCATGGATTGAACCGCGATGAAGTCGAGTCGAACTTGGTCTTTTTGGGCCTTGTCGGTATCTATGACCCCCCTCGTGCCGAGTCTCTCCCAGCCGTAATGAAGTGTTATGAGGCTGGTATTCGCGTCCACATGCTTACGGGCGACCACCCTTCCACCGCCGCTGCGATCGCCAAGGAGGTCGCCATCATCCCTGCCGACACCGATGTCAAGAACAGCTCGATGGTTATGAGTGCCGATAAGTTTGATGCCATGTCTGACGAAGAGATCGACGCCCTGGAGGAACTTCCTCGCGTCGTCGCACGCTGCTCGCCCAACACCAAGGTCAAGATGATTGCCGCTCTCCACCGTCGCAACCTCTTCGCTGCCATGACCGGTGATGGCGTCAATGACTCTCCTTCGCTCAAGGCCGCCAACGTCGGTATCGCAATGGGCCAATCTGGCTCAGACGTCGTTAAGCAAGCCGCCGACATTGTCCTTACGGACGACAACTTTGCCACTATCGTCGAAGCCATCGCCGAGGGCCGTCGCATGTTCTTTAACATCCAAAAGTTTGTGCAACATCTGATGTCCGGCAACATTGCTACCATTTTGGTCCTGGTTGTCGCCTTGGCTGTCAAGGACGAGCAGGGCGACTCCGTCTTCCCCCTCAGCGCCGCTGCAATCTTGTTCATGAACCTCTGCTACTCTTCCCCACCCGCCATCGGTCTTGGCCTTGAACCCGCCAGCGCAACTAACATGAAGGAACCCCCGCGCACCTCCAAACAAGGCCTCTTCTCCTTTGAAGTCCTCATGGATATGCTCGTTTACGGCGTCGTCATGGCAATCCTCTCCTTCGTCCCCTTCATCCTCGTCCTATTCGTCTTTGAAGACGGTCAACTGGGCTACAAGTGTAATCGCGGTTACTACTCCGAAGTCTGCGACGGAGTTTTCCGCGCCCGTGCAACCTGCTACGCCACCCTCACATTCCTGATTCTTTCCCACGCGATCAACTGCCGTGACATCCGCCAGTCCGGCTGGCAATGGAGCCGTCTCAAGACCGCGCACCAGAACAAGACCTTGTGGCTATCGATTATTATTGGCGCCATGATTTTGTTCCCTGTGATCTATGTCCCCGGGTTGAACAAGAACGTGTTTAAGCATCTGGGAATCTCGTACGAGTGGGGGATTGTCTTTGCATCTCTGTTTATTTACACGGCGTTTGTTGAGACTTATAAGTTTGTCAAGCGCAGAACCATGGCCTAAGCTTTCTTTGTTGAACATGTAGTTTCATAGTTACAAGTTTATCTTTAAAAATATACCTAATAATACTTATGTTTTTTTTTATATATATCCTCTGTGGTTTACACGTGAAAGTCGCACTTCGCCACCAATTTACCATGTTGTTGATACCAAAGTCTTGGCGACATTTTTTTTCTCTCTTGGCGACGCAAAACTATTTGGCGCGTCTCTATACAAGCGCCAAGTATTTTGTATAGTATGTACCACCAGCATTAAAAAAAATCAAAATGATGAATCTGTCACAATGAGGATGTAGAGATATAATAAACATGAGAATGACGAGATGGTGACAATGAGAAGCCATATTTATGACGTCACCGCCAGTGTCCTGAGAACGCTCCGGCAGTCATTAGAGATGAAAATGATGCAGAGATGAATGAGTATGAGAGATAAATGTCAAAAGTGTCGCCTATTGAGACAATATTTTCCAGCGCTTTATGTAAACCATTGAACCCTTAAACCCTTCCCTCTTTCCTCACCTCCACCTTTCCTCTCCCTCCCACGTCTCATTGAGAAGGTTGTATTACCCTTGTTCCCTTCTACACTCTCCACGATATTCCCTTAGCCTGTCACTGAAATTATCTTTGAACAGAATAATATAATTTTCAAAAGGAAGCCTTTTCTGAAGGGAGAATTGATGAATTTATACAAAGTCCTAGAAGGAAGTTTGTGAGTCGCAGGACAACTTCTTGATGGGAATTCTAGAGCAATCATGTCTCTTAAAGAAAATCGATAATTCATCGGGGATGGTCAATCTAATTTAACTAGAGTATTTGGATAAATGGTTATTACCTAGGGAGAATGTTTTTGGGCAAGCTGCATCTATTATATCTTGTACATTTTTAAAAACTTGCTCTCCATCAACAGCCAGAATTCGCGATGAAAAGCAACTTGAAGTAAGCAGACATATTACAACAATTCTTACTTATTCAGAGAGCATCATGGCAAATATATCTCCTATGCTCTAATTCATCGTGCTAATAGCCACTGTGGACGATGGGGATATAAACGTGAGCATTCTGTTTCTTGCCTCTACCGATCAAGGATCTGATGCAAAATATAGTTTTGGTTGTTGGCATTCAAGACATAAAAGCACATAACTACCAAGGAATATTTAAAAAGTATTAATATGGGTGAAATGCAGCATGAACTACACCACAAACAAACAGCATAAAGGTTGCGCAATGGTGGTTGTCTATTCCGATAGATACAGTTAGTAGTTATGCGCAACATACATTCCAAGTTTTTAAAACTCTATCGCATATATCTTGCGCGTAAATGGTCGTCTAGAAAAACATACGGTAGTTATTGGCTCATCAACAATACTACCTCTTCACAGCAACCATATAAATGTCAATCTTGTTGATGTGTGTATCCACCTACAGACTATTAGAGATGAAATGGCAATGTCTCGCAACAGGAAGAAAACATATTAGTTATCTGCTAACAAATGGCTCTACTTTCGTCAACAGGAGCCATAACATTAGCTTTGTGTATTCACTTGCGGGCTATTAGAGGATGAGAGAGCGATGCCAAGCAGCAGGAAGAAACGCATTTGTTTTTGCTTATTGCGGTGTTTCAGATAAAATATTTTATTTCGGCCGCTAAATCCCGATTAGCCAGCTATTCACGAGTATGTTTTTATTTCAAAGCTACGCAAACCCCGCTCACAACTGGATTAGCGGTTAATTTTCTAACTCATTTTGGTTGAAGGGCGCAATAGGTAGTAAATAAATTCTACCAGGGAACAAAGCATCAACAACGCGACCTCGAATTCTAATAAAGCAAGGATTGAAAGAGCCGGCATCGAAGAATCAAAAAGTAACGTCGCTATGAACGCTTGGCTGCCGTAAGCCAGTTAATCTATATCTCCCTATGATAGATCTTTTAACACCTCTTCCTCAATTCCAAGTCGATATCGCATATCCCCTGACAACCATCCAACAATCAAACCATTGAACCATTCCAACCTACTTGCATCCCACTGAGTATGAATATATAAATAACATTTTACATTTATCGTAAATATAGGCCGATAGAACAATCTTTTCGCCACATACGAGCCATCCAGAGCGAAATAATTAGCCACTTCAGCCACATACCTTAGCTGTCATTATTTTTTTTTTCAATGTCTAGCCACAATAGCCACATAAGAGCACATGAGGCAAATTTAGTTTTTGCTTTGCTCTCTTTAAATGCTCAAGTAAGGCAAGCAGGGCTTACATATAATCGCCGTCCAGGTTATAAATATGGCACCCGTGACATCCGAGAAACTACGTACATACCCATGTCTATGGGCTTCCTATCTAATTCCCCTGTGATGAACGAATTGATGAAATGTGGACCGTGCGGAACTGAAAACAATAGTTCAGTGATTTTTTTGTTCCTTTTTGAACGTCTTTGAGCAGCCAATTGTCGGCCGTGTTGCTTTATTCAGTAAGGAATACCTTTTCACTCACTCTTTGAAAATCTAATCGAGGTTATTGCTTTAATAGTGTTTCGCTGCGAATATTCGCATCCGTGCGAGACTAATGTAACATTTGCGAATGCGAATATTCGATTCGCACAAGTTACACTGGTCTCGCACGGGTGCGAATATTCGCAGCGAAACACTATGCTCTAAGCAGTGGGATATTCTGGTTGAGAGGAGGTACCAATACCTTGACCTTTTGGCCAATTGAGCAACAAGAGGTGAAATCTTTCATCGCAGTCACAGGTACAATACCTGTTGAGAAGAAGTAAAATACTTGCAAGAGGTATTTTACTTCTCCGCTAGAGGTATTTTACTTCTCCGCTAGAGGTATTATACCTCATACCGAGCGGTATTCTGCCTCCCGCAGGTCGGTAGGAAGAATTAAGGAAATGGCACCCTGAACACAAGTAACAGCCACCATGGCATCTTCGTTCTTCTCTGTTCTCTATCCTCTATCCTCTTCCTCGTCACCCTTCCTTCCACCTTTCCCTCCTTTCTTTCGCACGCCTTTCCCCTCTTCTCTCTTTTCGTTCACCTTGCCTTTACTTTGTTACCCCCTCTTTCTTTCATTCCCTTTCACGATATCATCACTTTCTTACATTGCCTGCCCATCTCTTCGCCTTTTTTGTTTTACATCGTATCTTGCTCCATTTCGCATTTCCTTCTCTCCTCCATCCCTTTCCGCTCTTCTCTTTCCCTCTATGGGCATCTTTGACAATGATGACTCGGACGTTGGTTCAGAAACGTCCTATTACAGCGATGCATCTGTTGAGTCTTTTGGGGAGCCTGAGCCTGGCTCTTCCAGCTGGCTTCGCGTTTCAACGATGAAAGATTTCACCTCTTGTTGCTCAATTGGCCAAAAGGTCAAGATATTGGTACCTTTTCTCAACCAGTATATCCCACTGAACAAACCATCTGTCGAGAATCCGAACTAGAACCAGGCGAGGTTGACCTTTCTCAGGGCAGAGACTGGAGGTATGGTGGGTGGGGAAAGATGAGGGAGAGAGAGATGGATTTCAAGATATTGACGAAGTGTATTCAAGTTACTAGGTGCGGAACAAGCTACATTAGACTATGGCTACTTATACTGGCTATCTGGGCTCTTAATAAATTATTTCTGTAGGAGCAGCCTGGTGTGACAGTATCATAGACTATCTCCTATATTGCCACCATTCTCATGCATTGCCACCATCCCCTGTATTGCCACCACTCCCTGTGTTGCCACCATCATCACGCGTTGCCACCATTCCTACGCCTCCATCACTGCGCCCCTGTACACTAGTATAAATACCCTACCTCTCTGTATAATAAACACTATCCGTTTCTTGCCTATCCTCCTTGTTCCTAGTACTCTCTGATCCTTTCCCTTGTTCTTGTCTCGTTCTATTTTCGTGTTCACATTCCCTCGCTCTGCTGCTATTACACCTGGATGCATATTAATTAATGCACCAAAGCCTTGCTGCATAATAATTAATGCATATGCTGCCTTGAACCTAGGTTGCAACATCTGAGCCTAGGACGCGACACCATCGACAACGCTTTTGCCATATTCTAATGAAGCAAGGATTGAAAGAGCCGACATCGAAGGATCAAAAAGCAACGTCGCTATGAACGCTTGGCTGCCACAAGCCAGTTATTCATAATTTATTTCGAACAGTGTTCTTTCAACAATAGTAAAAGTTTCAACTACATTATCTATCCCTTCATTACTGTAGAGAACGATTCGCAGTTTCGCACCAATATAGCACAGCATTATTTTCAGCAGCTTATGCTTGTTATAGCTGAACGTGCTTCTATCATTTATACTTATTTTCGTGATCGAAGCCCGCGATCTGTTCGATGTCAGGTAGTATTCTACAGATGCATTGCTTTCAACGTCCGTGTTCTTGAACTCCAGATTGCTCACAATCTCTCCATTCTGGTTGATTACGACGTGGTTCATCGCCATATCATGTGTACCGTTGTTGATATGCTCGATCGCAATAATAAGAGACCTTGACACATTCGTGGATGCAGCTGTATTGCGCACATTCGTGGATGCAGTTGTGTTGCGCACATTCGTGGATGCAGTTGTGTTGCGCACATTCGTGGATGCAGTTGTGTTGCGCACATTCGTGGATGCAGTTGTGTTGCGCACATTCGTGGATGCAGCTGTGTTGCGCGCGTTTTTCTCCTTTGCAACCTTATTCCCCATGTGGTCCCGAAATCAATGAGCAGGGGGGGGGGGGGGGGCGACGGCAGGGAACCAAAGGCACGTTGCGATTGTCGGTAACGGACGGAGCCAAATATAGGATATAGGTCGGGTGCCGTCTTCGTCTCAATCAACAGAGACGTCAGAGGCAGCGGAAGCGTTGTCACCGGAAAGGTCAAAGTCGGCGAAAGCGTCAGAGAGGGATTTGGAGCGATTTCAGAGACGTGGACTAGGTGGCGGTATTCACAAGTGAGGAAGCGTCGAGAATCTAGACTGGACAAGGAACAGAATGACCTTTCTCAAGACAAGGTCAGAGGGCGGAGGATGGAGAGGTTGCAGGAACAAGGACCTGGTTTCAGGTACTAAGCAGGAGTGTATTCAAGTACTAGGCGAGGATCAAACTATCTGGGAACTACGGGCTATGTATATGCATTCGTGTGGCAGTGTATTGGAAATTTCCCTCGCATAACCGATCACGCCAAGAGTCGACCGATCACTTTTTGATGTTGCACAAGAGTCGACCAATCATTTTTTGATGTAGCACAAGAGTCGACCGATCGTGTTTAACGTTCCTAAGACGGCGTAGAAAGGTCGTGGGAGACGACAAGAAGATATTCTCAGGATAAGAGAGACTGGAGAGGAGGAAGCGTCAGAGATGGTGTTTCACGGGAGAGGGTTCGCGGCAGAATTATAGGAACGCTGTCAGTTCCACAATCGGTTCTACAAAACTGGACTCTATGCGATGCAGATGCTATCCGTTAGTCCAGTGTCTATACAGTAAAGGGGACCATGTATTATTGTTATCTCTTAGGAAGGGTTTGTTACCTATGCGATGCAGATGCTATCCGTTAGTCCAGTGTCTACACAGTAAAGGAGACAAAGAACAACGAACAGCTTCTACCCCACATAAATACTGCTCTAGAAGAACGATCGGTTACACTACTATGACGTCATCATTCTGGAGGGTGCCACCAAATTTGTAACAATGGTTGCTTTTTTTTTTTTACAAAGGCAGTGATGGGTCGTCTGTGACAACACATCAATTTTATCCAATTGAAAAGTGGAACTATCTAAGTGAAGCTCGTACGAGCACATAGTCTATTACAGTCCCTGTGAGAATAAGGTCACACAACCCTGTGAGAATAGATTAATTCCTTTTTTTTTTTTTTTTTTTTTTTGCTCCTTTGTTGCTTGCCTGGTCCCTTCAGTCATCTTCGAGATGCCCAAGAAACACAACAGAATTGACAATACTCAACGCCAAAAAATTATCCACGCTATCTTTGACGAGGGGCAAGCCATAGCAGAAGCAGCGCGCCGCTTCGGCTATCCCCGCTCAACCGTCTACGCTATTGCCAAAGCATTTGACAACAAGGGGAGAATGGAGCAGAAACATCGAGGTGGCAATCGACCCAAGCGACTGTCCCAAGGCCACATTGAATGGCTCTCTGACCGGCTTTTGGCTCGCCAGGATACAACGATCACCAGCCTCTGCCAGGAGTTGAACGATCACTTCAACATCGATCCTCCGATTTCTACAGCGTCAGTGTCCCGGGCCATCCACGACCAAGCAGGCTTTACCCTCAAGCTACTACGCCAGGAGCCGGCCGATTACAACAGCCCTGAGCGCATTCGAATGCGTCAAGTCTGGACCCAAGCGTTCCTCGAGTCGACTGCGAGTATAGCGGACGCTGTGTTTGTGGACGAGGCAGGTTTTAACCTGCATATGATCCGTCGATTTGGGAGAGCGCCCCGGGGACGAAGGCCGGTCAGAATTTGGCCAACGGCGAAAGGAAAGAACCTTTCGGTGGTTGTAGCGGCGAGCAGAGAGGGTATCATTGCCTCAGAAGTGAAGTTGGGGGCTTACGACACTCCATCGTTCGAAAACTTCCTTCTTGAGAAAGCGGTCTCAAAGCTCACTACTTCTCGCGTCTTCATCATGGATAATGCGCGTTGTCATACGTCGCTGTCCATCAAAGACAACCTTGAACGTCAAGGACATACTCTACAACGACTCCCACCCTATAGCCCCCACCTGAATGCTGCCGAGTCAGTCTTCAGTTCTATCAAGAGGCATGTTCGGCTCGAAGACCTTAGTGACAGAGAGTCATTGACGGGCCATATCAACAACGGTGTCCAGGCTATCACCCCAGAGATGATGCAGGGTTGGATCAGGGAGGTCAGCAGAAACTTTGCCAAAGCAAACAGAGGTGAGCCTCTTGGCCAGTATTACAATAACCATGACTTGGCCGATGAGAAGGAGGTGGAGGATGAGGTGGAGGAATAAGTGGAGGTCTGGAGGAGCAATAAAGAACGTCATTTATGATCATCATTCACGTCAAAGTTACGCGTGTTGATATCTTTTGTCACTTTAATTGTACAGGCGCCACTTTCAATTGTAGAGGTGCCGAAAGCAATTTTCAATCTGTCCAATTCAATTGGTGGTTGCCCAAGTCTATTGACAAAAGGGATATATAACCTGTAGACACGTTAATGTTTTGACTTTGTTCATGCCCAACGATAGCCCTTTTGTTCAAGCCACAGGTCCCACAATGGGCAAAGTAGTAGGGAAAATGGCAATACTGAGATTACACAATCATTGACCAATTCCATGTTTTTGTCTGTAATGATAAGCCGTTTATTTCCTCGAAAATTACAGCTAAAGTTCAAGAATGACGGTAATATCGAGCGAGATCTATTAACAGAACTGACAGAAAAAAAGTCGTTAGACACATGGGACAAAATCAATGAAGCCGTTTGATGTCCCATCGATTATTGTCTGACTGTCTGTACGAGTATGAGTCGTCCGTCGCCCATTGAAATGTTTTGTTGTAAAGTATCAGGAAAACGAAGGTTGTCGACATATAGTTTCGGACGATGTCGGTAAGTTTTAAGCATCATTTGTAACAAAAAAAAGGCACTGATCTGACTCTCACTTTTTCCCGAAAGATAGCAATAAATTAATAAGTCAACAAGGCCAGAAGAAACTTACGGTTTACTTCTTCTTGGAGACATCGACGACGCGACAGCGACGACCAGTGGTCTTGGTATGCTTTTTGGAGGCGAAGAGAAAGAGCTCCCAAAACGGCACAGAATGTATCTCTGTTGCCGTCTGTTCATCTTTTATCATGACTGAGGCGTCAACAGGATTGGGTTCTGGCTTCTCAGTAATATTACACTCTTGCGACAGCTCAGCAGGCAGCAGTCATGATATTAGGTGTTGGGTTGGGTAGCGTAAGACGAGAGGGAAATAAAGTAATGATGCCAACTCAATCGCGTACGGGAAAAGAAGAGAGGTGGGTGGCTTAGTAAGAAAATGCTGGTAAAATGATGAAAGAGATTGGGTGGCGGTGGATATTTAAAGGGAGGTGGAGTTATCGCAGTTCTAATCCGCAGCTTTAATCCGCAGTTACAAACTTCGTTGCAAAATGGCTTTACTTAAATAGCAGAAAAAAAATCTTGCATGGCGCTTCTGCACCTCTTCGTACATGCACCAACTTATATGCACATCCACTTGTGGACAGGTACATAAACGCCATGCAAAATATAAATCACAGTATCATATTTGGGGGTTTCAAACCTTGACATTTTTGAAGTGGTAGGAAATTTTGAAGGCGTGAAATAATGGCGTGTTTTGAAAATAAACGCCTCCCTAAAACACATCAACACTTGAGGTAATGTGTTTTGCAACACGCAAAAAAAAAAAATGGACACACGCCTTTCTTTTAAAAAAATTTCTTGCCAGTCCCCTTTTTTTCTTCTCTCATCACTATAATCAACACCTTAGCGTTTTCGTTGCGATGCCGAAAAGATCTGAACGCCAGCGACTACTCGATGAACTGGAGGATCACATACGTTTCTTGACACTCGAAGGCGATTACCAACGAGCAGACGAAGCGGCCTTATTGTACCTATACGTCCTGGAATCGCGTTACCTGGCTAAACGTGCGATTACAAGACGATCACCACATTACTTCACGGAGAGATTTCCAAAACTCTCAACAGATGAGTTCCGGGCGATGTTTAGGACAGCACGAGCAGGATTTTCGGCTCTTTTGAACAAAATACAAGGCCACCCCGTGTTCTCCAATAACTCCACCTGCCCTCAAGCACATCCCTCTCTCCAGCTAGGAGTTGCTCTGGCTCGGCTTGGCGTTCATGGAACCGGAGCTAGTGTCACTAAGATACAAGCGATATTCAGTATTGGCACCGGCACTGCAACAGTCTACACCGATCGTGTTGTGCAAGCCTTATGGGACATCAAGGACAACTGGCTTTGTTGGCCAGATACCGCAAGAAGAAGGGAGATCGGACAAGTTATGAGAGCTGAGGGCTTTCCAAACTGCGTTGGATTCGTTGATGGGACTACACTTCCACTTTCGCAAAAACCTGCGATTGATGGTGAAGTGTATTTTGATCGCAAGAAAAGGTATGAAAGCCCATGCAAGGTCGAGAATAAGATTGTTGTAGCCATTGACATATAACCTTTTATAATGCCCTATATATACTTTGTTTTAGATACTCTGTTACAATGCAGGTTATCTGTGATGTCGACAAGCGCATAATTGGAATGCATGTAGGCTGCCCAGGATTTTGTGTTGACTCTACTGTTTTCAAACGGATGCCCCCAATACAAGCAAGCTGCAGCCTATTTCTCTCCGGGCGAATATCTTCTGGCCAACTCCGCATATGGTCTCTCAAAGGCTTGTATTCCCTCATCCAAGGCCCCAGCAGCAAGCCTACAGGATAATAACGAGTTCAACTATTGTGTCGCCAAGTCCCGCGTAAGGAACGAGTACTGTATTGGAATTCTCAAGTCGCGCTGGAGCTCACTACAGGGGATGAGGCAGCAGATTCGAACGAAAGCGGATATGGAGAAACTCGCTCAATGGGTAGTAGCGTGTTGTGTACTCCATAACATGCTCGCTCGCCTTGGCGATGCTTGGGAAGAAATGTATCTTGAGAAGGAGAGCCTGGAGGACTACAACAACGAAGGTGAAGGAGCAGCGGTGCTCAATGGCGAAGACTTATCTGACGTCAGCGCAATCAATTTTAGAACAGCGTTGAAGAAAACCACTTTAGAGACCAACTATGCACGCGAGATTTTGCCAATTCGATAGAAAAGTTGTTTTGGTATTAGAATGATTGAGATGTAAGCTTAATTAATTCCTGTATCTGTTCGACAGGCATGCCTTTTGCCAATCCAGCCCAGATCAGTTGAAGCATCTCTCGCTGGGTTTCTTTCTCCAATCTTTTCTCCTCCAGTTTTAGCCTTCTCTCATCCATATCCTGTCTTTTTGCCTCCTTGGCCTTTTCGAGCTCCAATCTCTCCGCCTCCATGTCCTGTTTCCTCTCCTCCAGCTCCAGCTTCTTTGCTTCTATTGTTTCAAGAGCTATACATGAAATCAGGATATTTGTTGGTATCATTGAGTAACAGAACGTCCAGCTGTTTAATCTCTTACCTATGTTTCTCTTCATAAATGACTGCTCGTAAGAAGCGAGGAATGATCGCTTCGGCATTTCAGGCGAGGAGTTTGGATCCAGTACTGGTGGTTTTTTGCGTCTATCTGTTGCTCGGGAACGTTTGTTGGACGACTGTGACTCTGTATCGCTCAGTTGACGCTTTGACTGCCGTCGAAAGACTGGCGGCAATGAGATGGAAAGCTCGCTGATGTCATCAGCATTGACGTCGGTACCATCATTAACGCTGTCGACGTTATGGCCTCTGGTGTCTCTTGTAGAGTTTCCTTGCTTAACAGCGCTGGCGTCGTACGGGTCGTCGAAGTCCTCACCAAAGACGTTGTTGATAACGCCGCCCTCAGCATGAATACCGTCCGTCTCCTCCTCCTCCCTCCCCTCCTCCTCCTCCTCCTCCTCCTCCTCCTCCTCCTCATTCCCGTCTTCCTCCTCTTCCTCATCCTCAACTATTGGCCGGTGTGAACGTCGAGGTGCTGTGCTAGACTCCTGGCATCCACCTTGTTCTTGAGCTGGTACAATAGCACCAGCGAACTCGTGTAACGGAGTGACGTTTGGTCGTCGTCCGAAGAGCGCGTCCATCCTGGCATAACAAGTGCACATACTCTCCAGCTTATGCGCCACTGTGTATAGACCCTTCCTGGTATCATCCTCTGTGACACCAAAGCTTGTGGACTCGGCCTTTCTCTTAGCTTCGGTGTAAGCCTTCATATGGCGCTGGAACCGTTCGCGCATAGCCTTTCCGTTGATGTTGAGTCTGCCTTTACTTTGTTTGGTTACACCTTGAGCTAACACCGAGTATCCATGGGTCTTGCTCTTGTTGGGTGCTCCTATAACTGTCTGTCCGCCACAGCCAAAAACTGATTCGAAGTTGGGGTGGTGTTCCATCCACGTCATAATGAATTCCATGTCCTGTTTTGTGAAACGCTCCCTTGTAGGCAGTCCAGATGGCTTCTTTGCTGACGGAGCTTGTTTCTTGGATGTACTTGTGCTTGGAGCCGCAATGGTAGTCTCAGGCTGTTCATCCTCAGGAAGCGACGATGAAAGCGGTTGTTGAGAGGCATTGGTTGTTGATTTGACCATGTCCAGAAAAGTGGCGAGATGCAAAAAAAACAAATAAAATGGCGGCGTATTTTTGAACACTCCTTTGTAGTTTAGTAAACGCGCCTACCTTGACGTCGTGCTTGGGTTGATTCTTTGGCGTGTTACAGTAACGTGACCAGAGCAATATCGGTGTTTATTTATGTTGCAAATGTCAAGGTTTGAAACCCCCTATTTGGGACTAGCAATTTCCATAATAGGAACAGTGTTGAGATTATTGTTTGAGCTGTCAATTTTTTTCAAGTTGAGAGCGGGGAGCGGAACAGTCACTGGCGTAGGTCCAAAGATGGCCATTGGTAGTGTGAGTCCAACTCTAGTTACTGTAACAAAATACTGCGGGATCAAATACTGCGGCCCAACATTCTGTGGGCTTATTGGAGCGATGGGCTTATTGGAGTGAAGGGCTTATTGGAGTGATGGGCTTACTGGAGTGATGGGAGTTATTGGAGTCACTGGAGCGATCGATTGATTGAAGCAATAAAAGACGAATTAAAGCATCACAGCCTGAACTCCAAATGCACGAGTGATTGGTCATCAGTGGAGTTGTTAGGGTACTGTACAGTCACCTCCCAAAATGTATCTTACAAAGGAATAGAATACGTTTGAATAGGGTCATGCGACCAATTCAAAGACACTATTTTTTCGAAAACTCTAGCACCATAACCTCTTCCGAACTTTCCCATAAAATAAAAGAAAACTCCTTTCATGCCACCACCATTGCATTTTACCACCATCACACTCTACCACTAATACACAATACACAATGCCCAAGCACCATTCTACCGAGCTCAAGGGTCGCATCGTCGGAGCCTATGAGGCCGGCGCAACCCCTCCCAGTATTGCCAAAACCCATAATCTCCACATCGCCACAGTCCTATCCATTATTAAAAAATGGAAGCAAGAAGGTACCATTGTTCCCAAAAAATCAACTGGGAGACCACCAATCCTTGGAGAGAAGGATGTCGAGCAATTTCTCAACAGGGTGAATGGCAACAACTGTGACACCCTTCAAGAGATAGCCAAGATGCTGCCCAAGTCGATCTCGAAAAGTACTGCGCGCAGGATTCTCCACAAAAAGGGGATATTTTGTCGCGTTGCCGTCAAGAAACCTCGTCTGGAGCAAAGACATATAGCCGCTAGATTAGCCTTTGCCTAAGATAAACAAATTGGACGTGGATTGACTGGGATAGGGCTATTTGGACTGATGAGTGTTGTTTTGAGATATGCAAGAATTTCAGGAAGGTGCTTCTCTGACACACTAAGGATGAAGCTTATCTGCCCAAGACTACTACTAGTAGTCCACTTCTCCGGAGCGGCCGATCAACTGTTAAGGCATGGGGGCAATCGCAGGAAGAAAGAAAGCAAGACTCGTTATTCTCGATAGCGACAAAACCAAAGGACAAGGATTCGTCGACACCGTCTACGAGAATGAGCTAAGATGGTCCGCGGCTAATGTAAAGAATCCTCGTCTTATGGAGGACAATGCGCCCATTCATACAAGCAAAATGGCCACAAAGTGGCGACTGAAGAATGGTGCTCCGAAGATGTTGTGGCTACCTAGTTCTCCTGACCTTAAACCTATTGAAAAGCTCTGGTCATTTCTCAAGAGACGCCTTAACAATCGTCCAAAGCAGCCGACCAGCAAGGGGGAAATGGTCGCCGCCATTCTAGAGGAGTGAGTTAATATCCCCTCACAAGTAATTGTAGATCTCATATCATCGATGGATAAAAGAGTAGCTGAGGTGTTGGAAGCAAAAGGACGCTCCATCACCTACTAAGCCAGCTACTAACCCCGAACGAACCCGCATGAATTGGATTTTGTATTTTAAATCCTTACAATGATACATTATGGAACGCGACTGTACTCGAAATCTGAAGGACTGAGTCAAGACTAGGTTTCCCTACTTTGTGGTCCATGCTACCCTTAAGTTTGCGCACAGATAGTTTAGTGTTGGAGCGATTCTGCATAGAGGGCTAACTCGCGATGTCTTCAGTGCATGAAGAAGAGTTTATTGTTCTAATCCAGGTTCTCAACAACAACAGCAAAAACATCCCCAAACCCTACCGCCCTACCCACAAACCCGTCGCCATCTTGACAGAAGTTACCATACTCTCACACTATACCTACCTCGAACCCCCTACCTATACAACAGTGTCAAATAAAATACATTATCGATTGTGAAATGACAGTATCGTTGTGTGGAAATATTTAATTGTAGTCAAGCAGTCAAGGGGAGAATGACTAATTTCGGCGGCAGAGACATGAGAGGCAATCGACCTTGCCTAGTCGCTTCTTGCACCAGAACTGCCATGGAGAACAACATTTGAGGCATCTTTGAGGACAGATACATTCATTATCACGGTAGCTTCCGACGCTTTCAGTCTTAGAGTTATAACACGAGGTGCTTGCAGGACACTGTGCCTGGACAGGCACCAGGATAAAAAGTATCAAAGGCAAAAGGAAGTTAGCAGGCTTCATCTGGCAGAAGTATGCGACTTTTGAAAGCGCTTACAGTGTGAAATGAAGATGGATGCCATTATATAGGCGATAATTCAGTACGTTAGGCTGTGCATCTGGGTCCATGCATTTTGGTGCTCTGGCGTTGCCCTTGGACAAAGGTTGCACTCATTTCATGGAACACTTTTATTGTTTTTATTTTTAGAGTATATGCCTTGGATCATTTTACCCTGTTCCAGCCCATTTGTCTCTGTTTATGCGCAATCCATGTTTTTTGTCTATGCATAGCCCATGTCTTTTATGCATGCATAGCCCATGTCGCTTGGTCTATTCAATTCACAGCCCATGTTACATCGACTTTCATACTGTCCAAGGGCAACGCCAGAGCATCAAAAATGCATGAGATTCAGATGGACAAAGTTAGTGTGCAAATGCTTTTTAGAAAGGAGAATGATTAAATTTCAACTCTATTCGCTCGTCCAAAAACCCCTAAAAGAAACATGTTCATTCTTAACCAAAAAAAAAAAAAAAAAAATAAAAATAAAATAAAATAAAACGTTTGCACTTCGTTGCTCTCACCAGCAGTATTATTATCCTGGACATTAGGATACTCAATGAGCATCATTGGATGCGGAACTTGAATGTCTTGGCCTCATCGGAACGACGAACACAACCAGCTATAGGAATGCACTTCTTGTGACAGTATCATTACCCTCGCCTCCCTCAGTGCCTGCGCCCAGAGGAGTATTCAATAAGTAGAAGTCTACATGTAAAAGATCGCTTTTATCCAAGACCAGTTGATCACATGATACCTCTGCGAATGTTTACAACATTTTCGCGAAGCTTCTCACTTTGTACATCGCGCGCTCCATCCATTCACACAAACTAGCATTGGACATGCATTAAAAAACAATATATGTCCAATGCAGAAATGATTGGCTGTCGTTGCATCGTGGAAGTTCGCTAGTGTATTTTTTTGCGCTTGTCTACATCCCGAATGATTGGCTGTCATTCAATCGTAGTTGTCTACATATGCGGAAGTCTACTTATTGAATACCCCGCAGACCCTACCCCGACCACTTGTACACTAACATATAAATACCCCTCTCTCTGTGCAGTAATCAGCATTCTTTCTTGTCCACTTCTCTTGTCCCTATATCCTCTTGTCTTTCCCTTGTCTTTCCCTTGTTATTATCCCTGTATCACTTCTCTTGCTCTGCTGCAACTACACTTCCACAACATGACTGAGTCTTTAACCCCTTTTCATTGCTCTTCCCCTTCTGGACAAGGTACATTTCTCGACTTGTTTGTCGTAAGGCTGCATGACTTGGCTTATGTGGTTTCATACATTCAGGGAGTGGCAGCGCTCATACATAGCTGACTTTGCTTTAACACATCCTGCTCTTCAGCTACCGTAGAAAAGAACACTTTGTACACCATGGTTTCGAATTACAGACTTCAAGGCTTCGTCACCTTTTTCTGCCTTGGCCTACTGTTGCTCACCAGCGTCGTTCTGGCTAGCCAACCATACCCGGACTATAGGCAGGTAGACTACAATCTGCCGAGCCCGATGGTGTACCAGTATACAATTTACTATCCAGGAAACATCCCCATCTTGCTCACCAATGAGCACGATGGTAGAGAGAACTATATGTTCGTCCAGAACACCCAAAAATATTCCTTTATGAACATGACTGACAAGGCAAAGATTATGTCCCCAGCATCCTTCTCGACACCTATAGCTCCAAACAGGACAATGCCCCAGATGCCGGCAAGGACATCAGGTCAACTTATCCTCGACTTCAATTCGGGCATCAATACCCGCTACATGGCCTCATCACTTTCCTATCTCCTTTCCAAGCGCCCGTTACCTGCTGACTTTGCAGGCCCTCCCAGCGTTCAAAAGCCAATACCCCATGTTGTCATCTTCCGCATCCAAAGAAGGTTTGTGGATGCCAATCGGCAGCTGGCCATGGGTGTTGGCAATGGCAAGGGTAGGAAGAATTCTGTCGCTGCGTGGAACGAATTCCATGACCTCGTTCACAGTGTCCAGGCCCTGATCAGGCACCAGCAGCTGGTGCGGCGTCCGACTTGCAACTTGCAAGCTCAAGGCCTTTTGCTGGATATCCATGGTAAGTTGATGGGTAGCGAGATGCAAATGAGCGAGCGAGGGAGATAGCGACTGACATCAATTTGCTATCAAACATCTAGGCCAAACGCATTCGCATCAGCAGCTCGAGATTGGATATGCCATTCCAGGGCCAACCTATAGGCAGACCAATGCTCAACTGAATGCCAGGATCAACAACACCATGGTGAATGCCAGCATTCGGTTCCTAATTTCGCGTATGGTGAGCCATGCTTCGAGCGACATTTTGACTAGAAACCCCCTTCCACAGGAACATTCGAATGACGGTGATGCTGAGGGAATGTCACAAGAGACGGTGGTGCCACAGGAAGCCATCGACACGGACGAAGCCGCCGACCTGGCGGGAGATGACGACACTGAAGAAGTCGACAAAGAGCCTATCGCGAACGCCGAGTGGAATGCAAACCAAGCCGCGCGGCGTGTCCAGTATGCCTCATTTCTCCGTGGAAAGGAGTCCTTGGGTGCAATGCTGGAGAGGTATGGGGTTGATGTAATGCCAGGCCCAAAGACCCAGACGCCACCCATCACAACTCCAATTTCATACTACTCTGGAGGATACACAGTCCAAGTCCATGGAAGTGGAGCGTACAACTTCATGACTAAGCTCAGGTACATGGACGCGGTTCAGTTGGAACTGCCCAGCAAATATCGGGTCAACATCTCTGATGACGATTTGAAGAAATTCTCGTTCTGGATCGCGCAAGGCTGCGACGACTACTATCACAGATACTACACATTCTGTGACAATCCTTGGCCCAATCCCTAGCCCTATTACTCCTCTCGACACGATTCCTTTAGAGCCTTGTTCAGTGCATTAGCTCTTGATTAATAAAGTTAGGATGGACATCTTTTATTCTTTGTGACATCTGAGGACATCGGCTCACCTTGTGCTATACAAAATTCCTTGTTCCTGTGAATAGCAAGGATATCGAGCCTTGGGAGTGAGAGACCTGCCCTTCAAAAGTGACTTTGGGGGATTTTCGGCAGCACATTTACGTCGTGTTGTATTGATGATGACGAGCGTCGCAGTAATGTGATTGTGCATGCGGAGCCCCGGTTGCCCCTTGGTGATGGGATTGGCCGACCGCCAGGCGATGCTTGTCAAGGATCATGGTTGAGGGATAGGGAGTGGAGACTTGGAGGTGAAGGAAAAGACAAGAAAATATGTTTTTTGTTGACTGAAGAAAAAAGACCGAAACTAAGGTTGGCAAAAGAAGTGGATATTAAGGGAGGGGGCGGGGGGGGGGGACCCTTCGGCGAAAACCATTCCGGGCGATCAGTCCATCCATTTTTGAATTGAAAGTAAATATTCTTCAGTCTGTAATTGCGTTTTTCTAGGGATGTTTGTTGAGCGATAGGAGGATATCCTGGTGCTATCAAGAAGTTAAAGTGAGACAATGTTAAGATGAGAGAGGACGTGCTTGATGTAAAGTTTAAGGATCATTGTGTGCCGGTTGGAGCATAGAAATGAGAAGTATGGGGTCAGGGAATCAATGAGAAGAAAAGAGTTGTTTTCTTTATTTTACACCACGGAGATGTTAATTAATTGGCGACCATCCGCCTTGTGGTGATGTGGTCGCTAGCATGCACTTCTTTGGATAGCGATGCCGAATAACATGACGGCTAAAGCCTATTATTCGACACCGCTATCCATAAGCGTAATGAGTGATAAAGGAGAGCCCTTATGTCCGCAACACAGGCCATGCGATTAAATTCGAGTCCTTAGAGGTTTTACACATTTAAGTGCTTCTTGTTCCCTCTGACTCCCTCAATAGCAGCAGTAGCAATCACTTTTACTTTGGGATCGTTTAGGGAGCTTCAAGGGTTCTTAAGAAGTTTTTAAGGCATGGATTTTTAGGCGTTTTTTAAGTGTTTTTTTTAGGGGTTTTTTTAGGGTTTTTTGGGGTCATATTCCCTCTGAAGATGATTCATTGCATGGACTGTGTTGCGGACATAAGGACACCCGTGATAAAGAAGGTACCACGTGATCCTGACTTACGAAAGGAAGCACGCGCGTGACTGGGAATGAAATTAAACAACCCTTAATAACTTTAAAAGTTACCCCACGATGGTGGTAGTGAACAAACCATCGACAACGCTTGTGCCCAATTCTAATGAAGCAAAAAGCAACATCGCTATGAACGCTTGGCTGCCACAAGCCAGCTAGTCCATGGGCATCCCAAGGAAGACACAAGTTTATTTTTGTGTTACCATACCCTTGAATTTCTTTACAGCAGGGGTCACAACGGAACATTTTAGTGCTCTCTCATTTTCAATTTACGTTGAAGCGGTTTTCAAAACCCGCGTAAACGGAATCGCAAACCCGCACAAACGGAAACGAGAATGCGTTGCGACGGAAAAAAAAAATGCGTTGCGACGGAAAAAAAATGCGTTGCGACGGAATTTCAGTTCCGTCGACATAGGCACCAGACCACATTTTGTCGACCATGCCAGGCTTGCAGGGCACACATTCACGCCTCCAACACACACAGTGCAGAGACACACCAACGTGCATATAGAGACACACACTTCCAATATACATACAACAACATAGCGCGCGTATACACACAAAGACAGACATGCACATAGAGACACAGTCGTCCAACATATCCAACATACATACAGACTGTCAGAGGCACAACAAAGCACATACACACTCACACTCGCACTCACACTTACACTTACACTTACACTTACACACACACACACACACACACTCACTCACTCACTCACTCACTCACACACACACTCACTCACTCACTCACACACTTACACTTACACACACGCATCTGCCCTAACGCTGTAGTTCTCCACTCGAATTTTGCTCGTTTTATTTTCCCTTCTTCCTATCTGCCTCCATCTGCAAGGCTGTCCCGAGTCAGAAAAGAGAGACTACTTTGCATGTGGGATACATGTTGCCACGGGCGTAGCACAAAATGTGGTCTGGTGCCTATGTCGACGGAACTGAAATTCCGTCGCAACGCATTTTTTTTCCGTCGCAACGCATTTTTTTTTTCCGTCGCAACGCATTCTCGTTTCCGTTTGTGCGGGTTTGCGATTCCGTTTACGCGGGTTTTGAAAACCGCTTCAACGTAAATTGAAAATGAGAGAGCACTAAAATGTTCCGTTGTGACCCCTGCTTTACAGTGGCCCTTGAAATTTTCTTTGTGCTACCAAGATCAATATAGGCCCAAAGTTGGCAGTGTATGTACAGAAGTCATTAATCCTCAACCTGAAGTAAATATAGCACGAACCAGGCGCAGCAAGTGGCCAGTCAACTTACGAAATGAAGTGGTCCTTATCCACATCTTGTCTCTCTCACTGTTTTTTTCTTCGATCACACACATTCCTTTCACTTTCGCATTCTTGCATCTTTACCAATATCCTCGTCTTTTCGTTACTGCCTCCTCACCATATCTTTTCCTCAGTTCTCCTTCACTACAGCATTGCATCTTCTTGTAATCCCATCGTTATTGTCATATTTCTCATCTTTTATGACTAAGATGTTCAACACACATGCCCTCGACCTACATGAAGTCCGCTCAATAATTGCCAGCAGCCTTGACCTCAAAGACGTTGCGTCCTGTGCGCGTGTGAGTCAGGATTGGAACGACTCATTTACACCGCCACTCTACAGCTCTGTCGTTTTGTCGAAACAAGGCCCCAGCATGGAATCTATTGAGAGAAACAAGCACTTTATGCATCGCTTAATGATTCAGAGGTCTGCCTATGATAACCTATCATCAGCACCTGAACGATACAAAGTAATTTCCAATATCATGGCCAACTTGACTCTGACCACTTTGGACTTGTACGCTAACTCGATCGAGGATAACGGAGCAGTTGCGCTGTCTGAAGTACTCAAGACCAACTCAACTCTTACCACTTTGAACTTGGAGGACAACGAGATTGGGGACAATGGAGCTGTGGCACTGTCTGAGGCACTCAAGACCAACTCGACTCTGACCACTTTGGGCTTGAGTTTCAACTCGATCGAGGATAACGGAGCTGTGGCGCTGTCTGAGGCACTCAAGACCAACTCGACTCTGACCACTTTGGACTTGTACGCCAACTCGATCGGGGACAACGGAGCTGTGGCATTGTCTGAGGCACTCGAGACCAACTCGACTCTGACCACTTTGGACTTGAAGCAACAGTATAAATAGTCAGTCTCTTCCCTTCTTATTAAAAAAACTTCAATCTCTCTTAACCTTTTACATTTGAGGGGCAACTCGATCGAACCCAATGGAGCTCAGGCACTATCTGAAGTACTTAAGAGCACTCGACTGCCTATTTAACCAAGCGAACTTGAAATCCTACGAAACAAAGACTGAAAGAGCAGTCACCTAAGCATAAAAAAGCGATGAAAAGACCTAGCGAGATGTAACCCCTTAACAAATGATATAGTTGTTTCACGGGGGAGGGTTCGCGGCAGAATTATAGGAACGCTGTCAGTTCCACAATCGGTTCTACAAAACTGGACTCTATGCGATGCAGATGCTATCCGTTAGTCCAGTGTCTATACAGTAAAGGGGACCATGTATTATTGTTATCTCTTATGTAGGGTTTGTTACCTATGCGATGCAGATGCTATCCGTTAGTCCAGTGTCTATACAGTAAAGGAGACAAAGAACAACGAACAGCTGCTACCCCACATAAATACTACTCTAGAAGAACGATCGGTTACACTACTATGACGTCATCATTCTGGAGGGTGCCACCAAATTTGTAACAATATGATGCGCTTTTCTTAAGGGCATATTAGAAAGCAGTCCTCCCGCAGCATTGCAGGAATGGAGCAGTTGGAGCGATGGAGAGCAGATTGATTTGTTTCAAGTCCGAGAAGGAGAGGGAGACAGGAGAGGGAGACAGGAGAGGGAACAGGAGAGGGAGACAGGAGAGGGAACAGGAGAGGGAGACAGGGGAGGGAGTGCCCTTTGCCAGTTTACACTGCGATACGCACCTGGCTGCAGATTACCCCACTACTCCACAGCTGGCAGTAATAACCAGTCACATGATGCCATAAATGTGGCTCCATTGCGACTAGCCACTTTACTCATCTTACCCAATCTTCTCGCAAAGTCATTCTCACATTCGCTCCTTACCCTCTATCCTCTCTCTCATTCATTCAGACTGATGGACTTTGAAACAGAAACCGGTATCCTGGAGTATCTGCAGTCTCACGACAAGACGCGGGGCATTGTCGCAGTCAAGAAGCTGTCCGGTGGAAATGCCAACTATGTCTATCGCGGCACCATCGCCAAGCCCCGCGCGGATCTGTTTGGCGGTCGATCCACAGTCGTCATTAAGCACGCGGCCGACCATTCGGCTTCCCAAAGGCAGATGGCACTCTATATCGACCGAATGGTTTTTGAGCAGACCGTCCTCGGCATTGTGGCCGATGCCAGCGACAACAAGAACAACAACAACAAGGAGGACGAGAACATTGAGACGGCCAACGTCAAGGTGCCACGCGTGCTCTACTGGGACCATGAGAACAATATTGTGATCCAGGAGGATGCCGGTATGAAATCGACGCACCTCAAGGAGTTCATCTCGTCTCACGCCCAGCCACCGAGTCCGAGACTGGCCAAGGAGATTGGCAGTTCGCTCGGCGAGTTCATTGCGCGTCTGCATCTCTACGGCTTTCGCCATCGATCGGAGCTCTACCCGATCAAGATGGCCAACACTGAGGCTCTGAGCCTGTCGCGTCTGATTCTCTATGATCAGTTCCCAAAGGCAGCGAGCAAGTACATGGAGGATCAGCCGCAGTTCGACCGGGATGTGATCGATCTGGCGTCCAAGTGGGGCGGCGATCGACTGATGAACGAGCCTGAAACACTTGCCCACGGCGATTTCTGGCCAGGCAACTTCCTCGTCGATAGCGCAGCAGCAGAAGGAAATGAGATCACAATCAAGTGCATGTATATTGTGGACTGGGAAATGAGCCGATACGCGCCTGCAGCGATGGATCTTGGCCAATTCATCGCCGAGGCCTTTTCGCTCAACAAGTACCGCCACCCGTGCGAAGAGCTAATGACCTCCTTCCTCGAGGCATATTGCAAGATCTATGGCGACCGGCTGACGACCATGGATCTCAAGACCGCTGTCATTCACTGCGGAGGCCATCTGATGTCGTGGACACCCTACACGGGCTGGTTCAAAGAAGACGAAGGCCACGACGCCAAGACAAAAGAAGTCACGCTGATCGGCGCCGAGTTCATCAAGCGCGCCTGGAATGAGGACTGGACTTGGATCCGCCAGGAAACTGCCTTCCGCGTCATGGTCGACCATTTGAAGCTTTGACGCACACCTCACTGTAGAATTATTAACTGTTTTAATTGCTCTTTGTACATGGGTGACCAAAAGTAATAGTAAAAAAAAAAAGAAACAAGGCTGCACCCTCAATTTTACGCGTTTGCATCATCCTCGTCGTCCTCTTCTTCTCCGAATCGCGGGTTGGTTCTTGCATTGCCCTGGTCAATTTCATTCTCCTCCTCGTCCTCATCCGCACGCTAAAAACCCCTGAAAAAAACACTAAAAAAACCCTAAATAAACCCTAAAAAAACCCTAAAGCCTCGAAATCAGTATACATGAACCCAGTCAATATATCCATAGAGTACCTTCAACATTCTTAGGTCGCTTGAGGTACTTGGTCCACTTGTCATCAAGAAAAATGTCAGTGCTATCCGGCGAGGCTCTTAGCGCAGCCACCCGTTTTAAAAGAAGCTTGCGCTTCGGGGGAAGATCCGTTGGCAAAAATATATCCTTGTGCGAGCAGCCATGCATCTTCCACCCACAGATGTCCATAATACCCTCCACTATATCCACATTTCTGTAGTGGAAATGTTGTATGTAGGCTTCAGACGACATATCCGCTGATGAAGATCCAACATCCTGAGTCAAGCCAGCATCAGCCTCCCTGACAATGGTGGCGAGCTTTGCGCCAGCCTGCTTGGTCACATACTTGCACATGTAGTTCTTGGCCTTGTCTCCTTTGTTGTACTGCAATTCCATGTTCACGCGGCCAAAGAACTCAAAAAATCCCAAAAGAAAACCCTAAAAACTCCTAAAAAAACCCTGAAAACCCCCTTATGTTGTGCTCGTTCCAATAATTTCCAAAATGTTTTTAATAATTTCCAAACTGTCGTTGTCTGTGACTGTCTGTATGATTCCCATGTAAAGGTCGCTTAAAAACAAGAGGGCAATGTTAAACAACACCAATTTCCAGATAAAAGTGCAATTCTATTGGCTGCAGTCTGTGTACGATAGGAAAGCTTGAGGAAGGAACGATGGAGAACTTGGAAGCTATAAGTACTCCCTTTCCCTTCTTGTCTTCAGTCTTCTCACTCCCTCGTCACGTCTCTCCCTCTTTTCTTTGTCCTCCTCTCTCTCCTCTTTCCCTCACTTGTTGCTTCATTCACCCCTCTCATTCTTAGACTCTCTGTTCCTCTTCACACTTCCCCTATCGTTTTTTTCCCTCTGTCAGCACTGGCTCGCCCCCACAATATTAAGTTGCGCCTGTTCTCCTTCTTTATACTGCTTTGACAACACACACTCACTTCTCAGCAACCCACCATGGGCAAACGTCGGCAGAGCCCAAGCCCAGCAGGCAACCAGAGCCATGTTTCGTCGCCAAAACGACGCCAAACCAACACGCCCCAACCAATGCCTCTTGCACCCAGGAACATCTACCCTCCGCGACAAACACGAGCGCAGGCACAGTCGAGCGCCAATACCCCTCATCCAACGTCTCCTGCACCCAGGAGCATCAATCCCTCGCGACAGACACAAGTACAGGCGCAGACGAGCACCGGCACCTCCGCTGCGACCTCTGCGACCATTTCGACCGCTTCAACCACTACAACCTTTGCAACGGCTGCAACGGCTACAACCTCTGCCACTGATACTACCAAGATCACTAGGACTATGAAGGCAGCCAAATTCTTTAAGATTACCATTGCTCCCAGTGCCAGTGCCCCCATGGCCAATGCTCCTAGAGTCAGTGCCCCCATTACCTCCGGTGCCCCCAATGCAGCCAGTGTTGCAGTCAAGCCGGCGCCTAAGAAGCGCGCGCGCATACCCAACAATCGCAAACATACAGGTACACTTCCGCAAAACAAACTTGGACAAGATAGCGGGATATTTCTGGACTCACGTTTAACAATGTTTGCTGGCCATTCTCTCGTGGAACAAAACGTGATTAGAGGTTGCAAAGAAGGCATCAGCTCGTGGTGATAATGAATATGAATCTAAGAACGAAACGACCAACCTGGAATGATGATGACAATGCGTCTGTTTCCGGTTCTGAAGGGTCTGTGAGTGAGATGATACTACAGACTGCAAAATCTTCAAAAAAGAGCAAATTGAAAGCAAAAACAAAGGGTAAGTTTCAAGGGCATTGAAATGCAAGGATTGCCTTTTAGTGCGAGAGTTGTGCCGGTGAAAAATGGGTTGTTAATGCCAAATCCTTACTGTAATCTTCATAGAAAAGTATCGCTTAGCGGCCAAGGAGCTGGCGTATGACACTTTTATGCTTTCGCATCAGGAGACAGAACCTCAGCAAGGTGAATCGCAGGATTCTCGTCTAGCAGAACTGAACGCGGTTCGCCAAAGGGAAGAGGACCTTGTCGCCAATTTGCAGAGTAGTTCCAATTGCCTCGCTGACAATACAAGAGATGTCTACAGGATTATTTTCGTGGACTACAAGGTATGAACGCGCGCTTTTTTTATTGTTTTTTCTATCATTTCTGCGGACACAACGTGTTAACCTTTACTTTCATATTTTGGCTCTAGAAATTATGTAATGATAACTATAGTAGCGAGACTTTTAGGCGCTACGAGGTGAAGCCTCGCAAGGCCCTTGCGTATCTCCGATACCTGTATGCGCAACGGACACCCAAACACATTGGACCGACTCCGGCAGTGCGGCGCATCTTTTTGGATCGGGAGACTGTTAAGGCAAATCGAGTCCCCATCGAGGGAGCTATGGAATTCGTTGACCTTGCCCGCTGTAAGTACTTTGAGAAAATTTGGAAAGGCATGTATCAGTAAAAAAGAAAAATAAGTACATGTTTTAAAGGTTTTTTCTATTTATTTAGATGTGGACGCGGAAGAGGCTGCTGGAAGAGCGTCCTGCCGAGCAGACGGCGGGCGCACAATATATAATCCTTACTCCTACAGCAAAATCGAGCATGGCTATGCTGCCCTGAACACCCTTCAAAAACTACAAGCACGGTCAACAGAACCCAACACCGCACAACCATTAGCAACATACAGTAGCCGCCAAAATCCTTCAAATGTTTCTAATTTTTGCTTTTTTTTTTATTTTGCAACAAAAGTGTCTTTAAAAGATTGCTCCATGCTTTATTATATTTTTTGACGTGGGTTATAGCAAATATAATAAAAAAGACCTGACGTGTCCAGCGCTTTTTGTTATGGAGAAAATGTGAGTCAAATCACGGTACCTTATTTGAAGGATTTTGCCACCTTCAGATCCTCCAACTTTAGTACTTTGTATGTCCACCTCTGGCCTTCAGAACCGCTTCAACTCTTCTTGGCATGGACTTGTAAAGGTTTTGAATTATCTCCAGTGGTATCAGCTCCCACTCCTCTAGCACAACTCCCCATAATTCATGAATGCTGGTCGGTCTCTTCTCCCTACGGCCGATTTGAACTTTAAGGATGTCCCAGACGTGTTCAATAGGATTTAAGTCTGCAGATTGAGCTGGCCAGGGTAAGACCTCAATGTTCTGATCCTTAAGATAGCGTGTAGTGGCCTTGGCGGTGTGCTGGGGTCGTTATCATGTTGGAAAATATAGTTGTCAGGTTGATACTGATAGAACTCAAGGGTATTCTTGAATGTATTATCAAGAATCTGGATGTAGTCCTCCTTTTTCATGGTTCCTTCATATATCTGGCATCCGTATCCAAGCCTCCGCCATGTCATACAGCCCCAAAATATAAGTGATCCGCCTCCATGCTTGACCGTTTGTTGAAGATGAAATGGCTGTACTGGATCCCCTGGTCTAATCCAATAATAGACGATGCCATCTGAGTTTCAAAGGTTGATCTTTGTTTCATCAGAGAAAATAACGCGTTTTCAGTCATCAATAGTCCAGTGCTTATGTTGTCTTGCCCAGTTCAATCGTGCCTTTCTGTGTTTTGCGCTAAGGAATGGTTTTTTGCCCTTTTTTTTGGATTGATATCCGATCTCTCGAAGGTTACAAAGGATTGTACGATATGAGATATTAACACCACCATCTCGAACATGCTTGTACACCCCTACTCCTGTCTGTAGAAGGCCGAAAAGGAGCTTTCTCTTGATCTCATTCTTGTCACGAGTTGAAAGAATCCTAGGCCTTCCTGCCGGCTGCCTTTGTAGTGTGGGTAGACATCTTGTAGGGATGTTGGAAACTGTTCCTAAACTGACAGCCAGCCTCTTGGAGATATCAGTGACAGAATAGCCTGCTTGAAGAAGGTTGATGACCGAGTTTTCCTTGTCCTGACTGATTTTTTTCATAGTTTCAAAACAAATATATTACAAGAATAAAAATAGCCGTTTTTATACAAGAGAGACACTGTACAAAGCATTATGATCCACTCTCATCCATACTTTGCAGAAAGAAGATGAAAGTATTGAGCTTATTAATCAATCTGTTAAGAACATGCTAGATCAAATGTAAATGGCAAAATCCTTCAAATAACACCAGCGAACATTCTTATCAATTATAATTCAACCATTGGTCGATTCTTCTGGCAAGTTCTATCAATGTAAAGAGGAGTGATACTAGCACAAATTTGTTATAGTGCGCATCCCATTATGGCCTACAGTCCTTTTTGTGAAATAGCCCAACTTTTCCTATGAAAGTTGGGCTATTTGACTGAATTGTAATATATACACGAGCTATTCAATTTCTTGTGCAAGGATTTAAAGGTACCACATGATGAGGTAGATATATGTGAAAAACTATAGGGAAATAACGTATTTCAGCCACCACACAAAAAATGAATAGCTCGTGTATATATTACAATTCAGTCAAATAGCCCAACTTTCATAGGAAAAGTTGGGCTATTTCACAAAAAGGACTGTAGGAAAAAAATGTGTAAAAGAAAAAAAATGAAAAATGAAAAAACATATGAAGGATTTTGGCGGCTACTGTACAAACTCATCGAAGACTCTATGAAGGGATATGCCAAAAGTCCTGTGGGAGGTATCCTTCACCCCGAGCATGTTGAGAGGAATGAAAAGGGGGAGCTGACCCATTCGGGCCGAGATGTGTCAACAAACAGCAACGCCACCAACTACTACACTGTTGCGGAACATATCCGCTGCTTGCTCTACGCATGGCGCCAACCTATCAACAGACGCAGTATTATGATTCGGGAACACTTTGCACTGGCGCTACGACATAGCATGCTGTTGAGAGACGAGAATGTGCATTATCTGGATATCTCTGACTGCTCGATGGACACTTTTTTCAAGCAGCCTGGAGGAACTCAGGAGGTAGTGGCGTTGGTATTTTCTATGAGAATAGGGAAGACAAACACGAAAAGAAAATTTCAACTTGGCATGCCCGTGCGACATGCCGATGTTCATCGATGCAGCGTCGGCGCCTTTGCCTTTTACATGTTTGAGCGATTCCAGATACACATCCAGTTCTGCAATTATTTTTTGAAGATACTCCGTCCATATCTGTTTCTTTTATTAACAAACCGTACTTCTTTGCTTTCTAGGTTAATAATGAGCCGTGGCCTGATATGGACGACCCCGAATGGACCGCAGTGAAAGTGCTTGGACAGGGCGAGAAAGTTGCCATGGTTTACACCACAGCTCGGGATGCTACACTCTCTGTGTTCAATTCAGCATGTATCCTGCACCAACATTACCCACTCTGGACGCCACAGCGGAGCCAAGGAGGCAGTAAGGTTGAAGGTTGCGGAGGAAGACATTCGGACTGGCGGTCGTTGGGTACACGGGACCGGCAAGATGCACCAGGTGTACTTGGACAAGCAGCCCATCACCTTTGCCTTGGCCATGGCGGGGTTTTCCGCCAAGCCCTTTCATCTCCGGCGAAATGAAGTCTCCCCATCACTTGAACTGCAACGCCTCATCTTTCCGTTCATCGAAGAGGCAATTGGGACCCCCAACTCTCCCGAGAATAACCAGTGGAGGATAGAGTGCGATCAGGAAATGAATGAATTCGACCCGAACAACAACGATAATCTGGACGACATCGAGCCATACGCGTTTGAACCCAACCCCAACCGCTTGAAGATGAACAAGGCGACCGCTCTGGCGCAACGTTCCAACAAAAAGCATGTGCTGTGACTGATTCTCCGATTACGCCGAGTGCTGTTGCAGGACGCTGCCGAATATCTCTATCTATACCCTGATATGGCCCTGTCACCGCTGCTGGAGAAGTGTCCTGAAGTGTTCAAGAGTACGATGTTTGATGCTTTCAAGGAGGGTGTTGCGATGTGTCTAAAACGGCAGGAGACTGACGTGCCCGCCGATCTTCCGCCCAATTTGATGGTGGCTCTTTAGGCCTGGAACTTGGCGCAAGCAAATGGAGTCGCTGATATCAGACTAGCATTGGCCGCCATCCACAAGAGGCTGGATGACTTTGAAGAATGCTTCACGAATCAGCACGAGCAAAATAACTGGGTGAACGATGGGCTGGACGCGATCGAGAAGATGCACGCGGTGGTACGGGACGCGCTTCAGAGACTCCCGTCTGGTGGGTTCCAGCCTTATTTCTCTGGAATCCAGCCTTTCTTTGGTCATGGGATGCCGCAGCCAATTGTTTCTCCGCCTTTTCAGCATCAACAGCATCAACAACGTCAACAGTCGGCCGTGCATCCTGGCCCACAACGGCCTCCATCCTCCAAACCCGATAATCACCGACCTCAAGCTATTCGACCCGCGTCGTCAGCTACGCCAGCGTCGCCAATACGTATGTCTCGAAGACCCAGGCCGTTGGGAGCGTTGCCCGCATCCTTCAGAAGACACAGAGAGAACGCAACAGCACAGGATCCAACGGCTTTAGGAGATCCAATAGCATCGACAAATGTCCAGGTCCAAGCAGCACCGCCTGTCAAGGACTGGTTCGTCAGGAACGATTATCCTACTAACACAAGAGATGTGTATGAGGAACTTGAGCGGTATGACAAATTACTTGCAGAAAGGAAAAGCCAGGAACTACCAACAACACTCTCTGGCGCCACGACCAAGAACCTGAACAACAAAAGGAGAATACAGGAGCAGGTCTTGTTTTTGATGGGGAGGAATAGAGAGAACAACAGGTCGATGACCAAGGAAGAAGCCCTGGATGCTGCCTTCAGGGAAATTGATGCTGTGGCCCTGCCTGTTCATAATCCCAAGAACAGATACAATTTTTTCCCGTGTGTGGAATATTGTAAAAGTCAAAAGTATGCGCGCGAAGGGAAAGGGAGGAAGAAGGCTGACAAAGGCAAAGGAAAGAAACAGGAACAAGAACAGCAGGATGAACAGGATAAACAACAAGAGGAGGAAGAGGAAGAGTGAACATTATTCATAGTAATCTGGAGTGTCTGTACCCATTTATTATTATAACTATAATTACCAAAAAAAAAAAAAAAAAAAAAAAAAAAAGCCCCTTCGACCCGCGCCTTTGACTTTTAACTAGTGTATGAGTATGACAATAACGATTGAGCGAAAATAAGAGTGACAAGCAAGAGCGACTTTAGCTGCTGTTCAAAGAAGAGTATGAGAATGAAGATGAACAAGAATGAAGAATTAGGAATGAGGAATTAGTGGAGAAAGAGTGAATCAAGAAATCAAGAAATGAACACGTATATTGTAGATGCTTGTGGAAGCGCGCGCTGCGCGCGCTTATTTTCTCTTATTAGGTTTTCCTTATTGTGTGTGAAAAGCACGATTTCCATCCAATTCCAAACATTTCTCTGTCTCGTACAACAGCATCCACTGGTTGTGTTCTAAATGGACCTTTTTTCCAACATGCCGCAAATGCAGTCACCCTTCCTAAAGTGAACACAATTTAACGTTCCCTTAAAAGATATCTTCATGCCCTATTTTTGTTTGCACACACAAGCACACACATGCCAAACACATACAAAAAAACCGAAGAAAAAAAAGAGTCTTCGGCAGGAGCAACAAGAGTTACGCAACGAAACATTTCTACCATCAATGACCCTTCTTCCCCAGCTGACTCTGCCGCCTCTATGCTCTCTTCCCCCGCCTTTGGCAAAGATTTCCCCCCTTTCTTTTTTGTACTGTAATCAAGGTATGTTTCACTTGAATTCTTTCGTTACTTTACACGGCATAGAAGCCTTATACTGAATTGTACTGTATTGTACTGTGCGGTCAAATTACAGTACCGACCATGTACTGTCATGTCAAATTGCAATACTATATACTGTAATTTGATTGATCCAAAAAAAAAAAAAAAAAAAAAAAAAAAAAAAAAAAAACAAGTAAAATTTAATCCTTTCTCACAAGATAGAGAGGAGCTTTCTATTTTTCAATTATTCTTCCTTGCCAGGGACTCTATCTGTGTGTGTATCATTCTTTTAATGTGACCGTGACTTCCGAAAAAAAAAATTGAAAATGAAAACAAACTACTAAACAAAAGGGGACTCTAGGCGATCTCTTGATCTCTATCATTCTTTTTCACGGCCGGAACACTCTCCCCGAATCTCTGAACGATCCTCCCCCATGTCCCATGCACCCAATTCTACAACCCCTGAAGTCGATATCGACATTCATGCGACCCTTCGCCTTATGCAGGAGCAGATGCAGCAACAACAGCTCCTTTTACAACAGCAACAAGCAAGGATTCAACAACTGGAAGCCGAATCCATCGAACAGGACGGGAGACTGGTCTACAAGAACCCTCGAGCAACCCTCATCAAGCTTCGCCAGGAACTTCTCGAGGTCTACCCAGCCATTGGCGAGTCCAAGTTCTTCGACTCGGAGCTACCCAAGAACCACGACGTTTTCAACTGGAACGACTATCACTACACCGAGGGTATGGATTACAAACCTCCCCCGGTTTTGCAGCACTCTGAGGTATCCCTCTCAGGCCCAGCCAAACGACACGAAAGCGATTTGGTATCGATCCAGGGATATTTGGCTCAATCGACCCGATTCTTCGACACCTGCGCTTTTGAGATCGTCGAAGACGGAGAAGAACAATCGGATTTCGGCAAAAAGATGCTTGGTTTCCTCAACACGGTACGCATCTCCACGGCTCACGACGCTTCCAGGATCAGTCGGATGCGAGAGAACCTTTACCTTGATGAGCTCGGCATCAAGCATGGAAATGACAATGAGGAATCTCTGTTCACTTTGGAATCATTGGCTGCCAAAAAAGCAGCCGCGGACTTGGTTCGGAAGACATACAAGAAATACGAACCTCCAAAGGACAAAACCAAAAAACCTGACAACAAAACCAGCAAGGACAAGTCAGGATCAGGCGACAAACCCAAAGACCAACAGTCGGGCAAGTCGTACTCTAAGGACAAGTCAGGATATAAATCTGACAACGGCAAGTCGGGCTACAAGTCGGATGGAGGCAAGTCTGGTGGCAAGCCTCGCAACAAGTCTAGCGGCGGACAAGGCAGGAAGCAGTCAGACCAGGGAAACGACGGAGAGAAGTCGGATTAGTAGGTGGTCGACTTCTCCAGTTTCAGGAGGCATGGAGGGAGATGACGGATTCGACATGGGTCAACAACATCATCAAGTCGGGATACAGCATCATCTTCGACCGACCCCCACCACTACGCCTACCACCACTGCACGATCCGTTCAATTCGCTGAAGGAACGGATAGCCATCGACGCAGAGGTCCGTTCTTTATTACAAAAAAGGGCTATCGAAGGCTGCAGCGGGAAGGGATTCTACAGTCGTATCTTCACGATCCCCAAAAAGACAGGGGACCTACGTCCAGTGTTGAACTTGCGTCCGCTCAACCAGTTCTTGACAGCACCAAAGTTCAAGATGGAAACCCTCACCAATGTTTGCAGGATGCTCAAACCCAACGATTGGCTTACGAGTATCGACCTCAGCGACGCCTTCCTGCACGTGGCAGTACACCCGGCATCTCGCAAGTACCTCCGCTTCAGATGGGGGGCGGCATTGTACCAATTCCGAACTCTGCCTTTCGGACTTTCACTTTCCCCCTTCGTATTCACAAAAATCGTTCGTCCGATTCTCAAGTGGGCAAGGGAGAAAGGGATCAGGATCTCGGCATATCTAGACGACATCCTGATTGCAGCCAGGACCAAGGAGGAGGCCAAGGAGCATACTCGTCTGGTTCAGGAGCAATTAGAAAAACTCGGCTTTCTCATCAAGGAGGCCAAGTGTAACAAGGCTGTGGACTTGTTATGGGGGTGAGTCTTTAATAAAGTGGATTGTTATGAACGAAGCTTGTATTAAGGCTACTGAACTAAACTATGGACGTGGTGACTATTTATATTGTTACTTGTAGACCAGGTTATCTCTGGATAGTTCTAGTGCTTGATTAGTCAGCAAGGGCTACTTGGTCATTTGGTGGCGCTAGAATTATCTAGAAGTTGGTGGCGTTGGTCATGTGCCAGTCATCAGAGTGAGACTCTGACATAGTCATCAGAGTAAAACTCTGACACCAAGTCAACACTCGATCCGACCCAATGTATCGACCATCTTGGGTTCAGGATCAACACAGCCAACATGTCACTCTCGGTGCCAAGGTCAAAGGTCCGCGACCTGCGCAGGGAGGCGGAGAAGATGATCAGGGCAGGAACCATTCAGCTTCGACGACTGGCGGCATTTATCGGGAAGGCGATTGCGATGACAGTGGCAGTCTTTCCGGCTCGACTAAGGACGAGGAATCTGATTCAGGTTCAGAATGCAGCTCTGGCCAAGAAATGCAAGTGGACGGACCCGATTACGTTGGACACGGCGGCACTGGAGAATCTCAACTGGTGGCGATCTCACCTATCGGACTGGAACGGCCAGGGATTCCTACCTCAGAAGACGGATGTCGACGTATACACGGACGCCTCGGAGGAGGCATACGGGATTGTGATCGATGGCGAGGAGATGTCCAGGACATGGAGCGCATCGGAACAACCACACCACATCAACTGGAAGGAACTGCGAGTCATTTGGCACTTGGTCCACCTCCCAGTAATGATCGGGAAAACCATTCATGTTATTTGCGACAACATGACCACCATTGCCCAAATCAACAAGTTTGGCGGGACTCGATCTCAACCGTTACTCGACCTAACGACCAAGATATGGGACTACTGCATGGCGACGGCCACAAGACTCAAGACAACATATGTTCCCTCACAGTTCAATCCAGCAGATGCACCCTCCAGGAGGATGGTGACACAATTGGAGTGGTCGATCGACACGCCATTCTTCCAACACCTCGAGTCGACATGGGGTCGCCACCACATCGACTTATTCGCAACAGCCGCAAACGCCAAGGTTCCTCGATACATCTCATGGAAGCAGGAGGAGACGGCTTGGAGCCAGGACGCATTCAACAGCTGCTGGTCCAACATGAACAGAGTCTATGCATGTCCACCATGGTCTCTGATCAGCAGGGTCCTTCAGAAGATCAAGCAGGACAAGGTCAAGGCAACAGTCATCACTCCGTACTGGACGAGCGCGCTCTGGTACCCTACGATCACGGCCATGTCGGTCGACAAGCCTCTACGAATTCCGAGGGGCCAAGTCTTGCCAGCACCAGGGAACAGCCCACACATCCTCGAGAAGAATCCAATGTGGTCGCTCTCAGCATGGAACGTCGACGGCAACAAGCAGTAGACAGGGGAGCAGGAGCGGGAGTCCTGACCAAGTTATTTGACTCGAAGGCAGCCCAAACACGCTACAAGAAACGAATGCCAGGACAACAAGCATTTATTCGATGGATGCAGGAACACGATCGCGACCCACTTACCCCATCGGCCATGGACCTCATGAACTTTCTCGACTATGGACTCGAGGAGAAGAAGTGGAAACTTACAACAGTTAAAACTTACAAGTCGGCGATCCTTCAGCTCTTTCCCGTCAAGCTGCAACTGGAGATCAAGGAGGACGAACTCTTCAAAGACTTCTCAAAGGTGATGGGCGCGGGCACCTTCAAGCGACTCCACAACGCCACAGTGGATCTGACCCCGGTCTTGTCCTATCTTCAAGAACTCGGAGATAACCATAGCATGGACATCACGAACCTCACCGCCAAGACATGCTTCCTCCTGGCTACATGCGGTCTTCTGCGCCCGGACGACCTAAAATGCACAGATGTATCCCAGTGCAAGATCAACAAGGGCGATCTAGAGCTAGTGGTCGTATTCCCCAAGGAAAAACGAAATGGCCAAATGATCATCAAGACCGTTGTCATCAAGCCACACCCGGTCGAGTTCTTTTGCCCAGTCAAGGCCTATGTCGAGTATCGGCGACGCACTCAGGATCAGGACCGATTTGCCAGTAGATCGCACCCTAAGGACGACACGACGATCTATACGCCGCTCATGCGACAGCTGAGGCGAGCCAATCTAGGATTAACCACCGATGGAATCCGCAACTACATCAAAGAGATCATGCTGCTGCTGCCACAAGACGAGACCCAGCCACCATACAAGGCCCGAGCGGTGGGCACTACCGCCGCGCTAAAGAAGGGGATCCCAGTGGACGACGTTGTCACGCACGGCAACTGGTCATCCCCAGTCATTGTTGAAGCGTTCTACAGGATTTCACGGTCCTTAGCAAGCAACTTCACCACAGCCATTCTTTCCTAACTCTGGATCCACAGATAGAGTCCCTGGCAAGGAAGAATAATGGATAGCGATGCCGAATAACATGACGGCTAAAGCCTATTATTCGACACCGCCAGGGACTCTAGATGTCCCGCCCAACCCTCCCTTTCTAGCAAGTAGATAGAGATCAAGAGATCGCCTAGAGTCCCCTTTTGTTTAGTAGTTTGTTTTCATTTTCAGTTTTTTTTTTTTTTCGGAAGTCACGGTCACATTAAAAGAATGATACACACACATCTAGAGTCCCTGGCGGTGTCGAATAATAGGCTTTAGCCGTCATGTTATTCGGCATCGCTATCCATTAGTCCCATACCTGAATAATGAAGAAAGACAAGGAGCAACAGACGGCTTCCACCCTACATATATTCCACTCTATAGAACCGACTGACTATGCTATCAATACGTCATCACCTCAGGGAACGTCTAATCATAAAAAAAAACCTCATCTAGTGCCCTTGATTTTTTCCACCATCCCTTCTTTCGCATCCTCTCTTCTTTCCTGCATCCCTTTCTTTTTCCAGCATCCCTTTCTTTTCCAGCATCCCTTCTTTTCTAGAATCTCTTGAATTTGATGCCATCCTTCGGATTGTGCTTTGATGCTGCCCTTTGGCATTGTCCCTTGAGTCCCAACCCTTCCCTTGATTTCCTTCACCCTTTAGTGTTTCCCATCCCTTGATCGTTCTTTGCGTGTTAATCTTTTTTCCATCCCTTGGCTTTCCTTATCCCTTGGTCTTTTCCATCCCTTAGACTTTTTCCTACTTTGATCTTTTCATCTTGCATGTGACGCTTGTACGGTAGAATGTTACCCCTTAAGTAATCATAAAATAGCAAAGGCGAACAACGCACCAACGGCGCGACCGGAATTCTGAAGAAGCAAGGATTGGAAGAGCTGACATCAAAGCAACGTCGATATGAACGCTTGGATGTCGCAAGCCATAAGAGTGGCCGAGTAGTTTATTGAGATTCTGAGGAACAAAGTGTGTCATATAGACTGCGAACTCTATTGATATCAAGCTCTTTGTATAAATCTACTAAATCTGAGCAGTGTTCAACTGGATGGCCATTTGCTCCGCATGGATCGCAATACAGCGATTCATATGTTTGGGACGTTCGCGCTGTTGCAAAATAAGGTGGCGGCTAGGCAGCGGTGGCGATGCCTTAGATTAGCAGTCATATTCTTTGTAGACATAGTATTAGTAGTGCGCCCAGCCCTCTTGTCTGCTCTTTGTCCTTTTACACATCACTTCTTGGACGAGAGCAATACTGACAAGAGTTTCGTTGGCGTGCTACAGGTACAAACCCCCTCTTTGATATTATGAATAGAAGGTCCTTTTACACATCACTTCTTGGACGAGAGCAATACTGACAAGAGTTTCGTTGGCGTGCTACAGTATATTGTTTCGTGTGGTTCCATTAGGACATTACTATCACTACCCCGTACCAATTGAGGGCTTAACAGCGGTCCTATAACTCTGGCCTTCGACCCTCTCCCTGAGTAACAGCGCTCAGTAAAAAAGAAGGGAGATCAAGGGAGAGAGACCAAGGGCAGTAAAATGGAGGTGGATTAAAGGAGGGAAACAAAAGGCAACAAAAAAATCAGGAGGATCAGGGGTTAGAAACAGAGGGCAGTAAACAAGGAGTCAAAGGAAACAGACAGAATGAGGATCAAGGGCAGGAAGAGTAGGTGTCAGAGGAAATGCTTCCGGTATAGTTAAAGTAGAAAGATGTTCATTCACAGTGGCATCTGGCCCACCAAGTTGACGCATTCTGAGCCCTTTAAATTCTAAGCCCTTTACATCTCAGGCATCGTCCTTATTACGTCCCTGGTGCTGTTCTCTTTCCAGCTACCTATCCGGTTGACTTCCTCTTTAAGTGACCTTTTTTTCTTATTTAGCTACCAAGTAAACGTTGTGTTTCCCTTCCTCCGTCTCTTATCTCCCTTGATTTTGGGTGCCCCTTCTTTTTGTGCGATTCTTGATAGTTCACATTCCTACGCAAAGGGATGAACGTCCCTTCCCTCGCCTCCTTTCTTGACCACTTCCCCTCTCCCTCTCTCCATTCCGAACTAATGCAAGTTACTTGAGGTCTTCCTTTATTTCTGTAGCCCCTTGATCCTCGTGGTGTCTCTTTTTCTTTCTCTCCTCGCTCCTTTGATCCTTCTGGCGCCTTTTTTTCGTTCTCTCTTCACGCCTATGGTTTTTTGAAGCCCCTCTTCTTTCTCGTTGTTCTTTCCTCACCCCTTGACCTTTTGAATTCCCTTTCTTTTTTATACTCTTTTCACATTCCATTGATCCATCGGACATCCTTGGTGTTTGGTATTCTTCCTCGTGTTAATGGCTCACTAATCTTTCTCCGATCTAAATGGTACCTTCGTGAATTATTTTCTGTGTAGAGCTAATGACAGTATGGTTTGTTTCATTTTCTGCTCGAGCGTGTTAGCATATAAAAGGAAGTCGCAAGACCCATCGAAAGAGCTACCAAACCAACGAAGTCCCTCATAATACCCTTTTCACATACTCGCAAGTTCTTACAACTGGTCACAATAACGCTCACAAGATCCGCCCGAATCACACACATCTCACCAGATTTACGTAAGGCCAAACAGGGAGACTTTACAGTGTGCATGTAAGGTGCAACAAAACCTTGTGAATCTAACCAAGTATGCTACATCCTCCATCAAAACAATCTTCCACTTAGTTTCTATAACCTCATCGTCCTCTTGCTCGCAATGCACTGTGGCAAAATTGTCTTCATCCTCGCCTTTGCTTCCATGGTGGCAGCTAGTCCTGTTCCTTCACCGCAAGCACCAGATGCGAAAGCAGCACTTCAAACCGCGAAGGATGCCGTCGCTAGTTTCACGAAAACTTTGCCTGATCCTCCGAAGACATTTGTTGACCTTGGTGCCAGTCAAATTTTTGGCATTGCGGATATTGCATCGGGAAGTATCCCTGCCGTGTCTGGTGCGCAGTAAGAGGAAACGAAGCAGACAAGGGTTTGACAAGTGAAGATGTCCGTTGCAAGTGGACTGCACCGGCGGTGACTTAAACACTGAAAGGATGGTGTGTAGGGTTTGTGAAGATGAATTCATAGAGTTAGAAGTAAGATATCTATGACGACGGGCGACGACAGTGTAGTCTGCAAGCTTAGTTTGTGGTTAACAAGGGCTTTACGCCTGTCATTGTGGTCGGACTTCCCCTCTTTTTTTTTGTTTGTACGAATTGGTGATTGCAATAAACTTCATTCCAGTTCCTCTCCCGTAATCCTCTCTGCTTTATTATACGCTTCACTACAACAGACAGGTCATGGCGAACGGCGAGGCTCATAGGTCGCTTCGCCCCCTCCCCCTTTTGCATCATGAAAGACAAAGCACATATCATTTTCGTGCTCCTCCTCTTACACTCTTTCATCTCCATAGTGGCATGTACATGTACCGACCCCAGAACGGCCACAGCAGCAGAGTGGGGGCAATCACATAAATGACAGTAACAGTGAAGACAGTAACAGCAATTGACGAAATACAGGGTACTTTTTACTTGACGAAGAAATCTCTATAAATAAGTGTGTTCAATAAACGGGTCAACAACAACGACCTTCTTTCTCGTCTTCTCCTCTCCACCTGAATTTTGACTCCCCAACATCCTGAACATCATCAAGGACGGCTACAAAGTCCCGTTTCAGTTTTCACCACCGATATCGGCACACCATCCACCGCCACACCCGCAGTCAAAGGAGGCCATGGAGAGCATCGACCAAGAAGTGTCCGATTTGCTGAACAAAGGAGCGATAGAACCTACAACTGGGCCCGGTTTTTCAAGTCACCTGTTCGTGATCCCCAAGAAGACAGGAGAGTTGAGACCAGTATTGAACCTTCGTCAATTAAATCAGTACCCTCCAATTTGTCACTTCAAGATGGAGACTATGGCACACGTAGTTCACCTATTAAAGAAGAACGACTTTCTTACAAGTATAGATTTGAGAGATGCATTCTTACACGTTCCAATTCACCCATATTCACGGCGTTACCTACAGTTTCAATGGCGCGACAAGCTTTACCAGTTCAAAGTTCTTCCATTCGGACTCTCTTTAGCCCCACTAATCTTTACCAAGGTCTTGAAACCTCTGCTGCGATGGGCTCGACTGCATGGCATCAAGATCTCGGCTTACCTGGACGATCTGGTGATCGCAGCGGCGACCAAGGAGTTATCACGCAAGCACACGAAGATGGTGATAGACAAGCTAGCAAGCCTGGGTTTTCTGACAAAGGAGTCCAAGTCGAGCCTTACGCCCTCACAGACACTACAGCACCTGGGTTACGAGATCGACACAACCAACATGACGCTGAAGATCCCAGGAACCAAGATTCGCGACATGAGACGCGAAGCATCGAAACTGGCCAACAAGGGGAACTGCACGGTCCGACAACTCTCATCCTTCATCGTCAAGGCCATAGCCATGACAGCAGCAGTGTTTCCAGCTCGGTTGAAGGTCCAACATCTACAAGCCGTCAAGATCAATGCACTGAAATCGGGAATATCCTGGGAGGACTCGATCTCACTGACAACAACAGCAACCGAGGAACTCATTTGGTGGCGTACACACCTCAAGCAATGGAACGGACTCTCGTGGATCGTAGCCAATCCTCAGGTGGATATTTACACGGATGCCTCGACTTCAGGTTGGGGAGTGGTGATCAACAACCGATCATACAGTGGCAACTGGACGGCAACACAGTACCAACACCACATCAACTACAAGGAATTGCTGACGGTATTAATCGCCTTACGACACCCAGGAGTCAGGGGTCAGACGATCAACATTATCTCCGACAACATCACAACGATAGCATACATCAACCACTTTGGAGGGACACGGTCGAAGGAACTGATGAAGCTGGCGACGTTGATATGGAATTGGTGCCTGAGAACCGGAACCAGAATC
>JANATG010000002.1:180000-305000 GCA_029449235.1 Linnemannia schmuckeri
GAGGGAAAGAAAAGTGGGAAAGGAGCGAGCGAGCATGCGAGGGAAGGGAAGGTGAGAAGGAAGGGAGCGAGGAAAGAGATGGACGGAGGGAGAGCAAGATTGGACACGAGGCGTGAAGACAAAGCGGGGGATGGAGGGACAGAGAACGCAACGTGTAAACAAACAAACAAAGGAGAAAAATAGGGGTTTTCACTCTACATCTATTTTGCGCCATGGTCTCCTTAGTCTTCATCTTTTTGTTTGGATTCAATGGACATGGATATGTGGGAACAATGACCCTTTCACTCGGGATTACTGAGGGAGTGAAAGGATTTTTGTCTTTCATTCTTCTCTTCATTGGCCTTTTCTCTGTCTCTCTTGTTTGCAAAAGCAATGTTCGCAATTCATTGTTTGAAAATTGCCCTTGCGCCGCGGACATGAATGCAGGAAAAGAAAGAGCATTAGGCCTGAAGGTGGATCATTGTCATCATCCACGGCTCTCAAATTTTGTATTCCTTCCTTTTGCCTTTTGTCTCTCCTCGTCTTTTTTTTTTTTTTTCTTTTTTTTTTTTTTTCCTTTCCCTTCTTCTTCCTCGGAGATTGAATAAAGGACAACAACAACAACAGTAACAACAGCCATACTTTGTTAGCTCCAGTGTTTGATTACGAGTCATTGTCCAAGTCCACCCCCCAAACCCAGGACCGGGGATATTTCGTCGTTTTCGGACTGAATGCTATCTCAAGCAAGTTAGCATTGATATAGAAAAAGAAGTAACGGGCGGTTGAAGAGACGGTTAGGGGATGTTGAAAAGCAGTAACAATGCAAGTCATCTCTTCTTGCTCTGAGGGAACGAGAAAGGACAGAAGGGAGTAAGAAGAAGAGTGTATTAGGGGCAAAAGAGAGAGAGAAAGAGGGAGACAAATAAACAAAAAGAGATGGAATTTTATCTTTTTTGGCTCGTTTCTCTCGTGATTGACTGATTGATTGTCTTTGTATTGGACTTAGTGTCAGAGTGAGTGAGTGAGTGAGTGACTGAGAAGTTAGACCTAATCCTCCGACGACATCACTCATGGTATATAAATTGTTGCGGACTGCTGTTGAAGAGAACAATGAGAGAACAGGACAGCACAGGACAGGGTGCGCCTCTTTATTGTTTCGATCTCTTTTCTGTTTAGTGCTGTTCAGCCATGAAGAACAAAAAAGGGAAAAGAAAAAAAAGGCGCGCCCCTCTCCCCCACTCCCTCACATCACTGACTGACTGACAGGCAAACAAAGCCAAACAAAATCCATATATTACAGAACAACAAGAATGAAGAGAGACAATCAACCCATCTCTCCCCTCCCCCCCCCCTTTTTTTTTATTTTCCATTGTTGTCTCTTTGTCTCCCTACTTCCTTCTTCCTTTTTTCCCTTTTTCTTTGCTCCCTTTCCTTTCTTGCTCTCTCGTCTTTCTCCATCGTCCATCTTTTCTCGTCTTGCCTTTCCCTTGCTCGTTCTTTTCTTCTTCTTACTCACACTCATCCCATTCTCCTTTCCACCTCGCAACACGCATACACACACTCACTTACATATACATCCATAAATACACACGTATACATTCCCCTCTCCTTTTACAATCATGTCCCCTTCCTCCCCTACATTGTCATCACCTCTACCGAACCTTCCTCCCCCCTCCTCACAACATTGTCAACAACAACAACACGACACGACCCCATCACCGCCACCACAGCAACAACAGCAACAACAGCAACGACAACAGTACACTTCGTCACTCTCACCACGTTCATCACCGCGTCTTCCTTGGGAGGATTCCTCACCCGTGCTCCCTCATGACTATAAGCGTAATCACAACTACAGCTACAACAGCTACAAAAACGAGAACAGACCCCGTTCACCCTACCGCGACAACTATAACGACTATAACAACAAAGAAGAGTCGTTCTCGGCCACTCCTCACGACCACAACAGACGACGGTTCTCTGCAGCAACCCACGCACCGCACTTTTACCCAGATTCAAACCTGTCTCGTCCAAACTCACCCAGACAACAATCGCCGCCACCACCAACACCATATTACCGTCGAGACTCAGCACACCCATCCCGTAGATCCATGTCCCCAACAGGTACAGGAGCAGGTGGAATAACAGGAGGACCAGCTTCAGACGCATCATCACAGCGATACTATCCGCCATCGTCTTCAGAGCCTTGCCGTGAATTATGCTGCGTGGATACAACGCGCGCACCATACCATATACACTCATCGCCGTCGTCGTCTTCATATGCTGTATACTCTCCCTCGGGTTCTTCTCGAGCGCACTATTACCCCTCAGAGTCGTCGCGTGGCGCACCATACTCTCCTGATTCGCCTCATACACCAGCCTTTTCTCCGTCGTTGCATTCATCGTCGTCGTCACCGTCGTCCTCAACGTCGCCTTACACGCCGACGCCCTCACCCGCGACGACGCACAACCCGCATCAGAGAGTCATTTTTCATGACTCGTCTCGAAAAGGCATTTCCAACGCCTCTAACAGTGTCAACAACGACGACGAACGGATGGGGGTTGACCAGCAGGAAGACCCTGTCGATTACCAAAACTCATCAAAGACGACGAACGCAAAGACCGTTGCCAAACCATTCAAGATCCCTCGGCCAGCGAACTCGTTCATGTTGTATCGCGCCGAGAATGGCAAAAAGTATCCAGGACTGGTCGCCACAGAGCTGTCGGCAAAGCTGGGTGAGGCATGGAGAAAGGAACCGCAGGACGTTCGGGATCGGTACGAGGAAATGGCAGAACAGGCTAAAAGGGATCATGCTCTAAAGTATCCCGATTACAAGTTTGCCCCCGTCAAGCGTGGCACAGGCAAACGGGCGCTCAAGTTGGCAGCGGAGGCTATTGCGAACGAGATGGCCGAAATGGATGCTGCTGCACTGCTTATCTCGATGGCGTCCATGGCTCCCGCCCCCTCTCCCTCAGGCAGTCGCGACCGTGATCAGAGACACTACGTACCCATCAGTCGAGCGCATTCTACATCAGTGTCTGCCACAGGGATCCGATCCAGGGCACAACGTCCATTCAAGGTAGCGAGCCTCAACAAATCGAATGTGCCGATCATCAACGACGCGAATGTATCCACACCAAGCATATCAAGTGTATCATTGTCCAACAACAACAACAGCAGCAGCAGCCACAACAGCACGGAAATAGCCAATAACAGCAGCAACAACGGCAACGAGGGAACAGAAGCATCGGTCAATAATACGAGTGTAGCGTCGCAGCAGCAGCAGGGCAGTCGAGCGTATCCTCAATTGTCCCCTCCGCTAATCCTGTTTCGCGAGGCGCTTGCAAGAAGGTCTCCCCAACTTGCGTCTTCGTTGGTAGCCCAAATAGTGATCAACGTCTGGTTCGGAGTGACCGAAGAGCTTCGGGAGCGGTACGAGATCATGGCCGAGAGCGACCCGCGGTTCAAGGACAAGTCCAACTACATCAACCACTCGCAAATCAGTGGCACCCCTACCACCGCGTCCGAGGCCATGATGGCGAACCAGATCGCACAGCTTCTCAAGAAGGCGGCCGCTGGTGAGCAGCTGATCTTGCCCCATTCCAACAAGCGCAAGGGGACCGCCAACGCTCCTGGCGGACTTTCACCAGCCTCCAAACTTGCAAGGATCGCGCCTGCCCCCTTTTCTCCACCTACCGACCCTGCTTCTGCATCTGCTCCTGCCCGTGCTCCTGCCACTGACCCTCCCCAGGATGTTCCTATCCCTGCATCTGCATCTCCAATTCCTCCTACCCCGCCTCCTCTGTCTCCGTCTCCTATTCCTGAGGCGACCCCTATTGTCTCCGCCAAGGTTAGCAATCGTAGACCCAGTCCTAGTCCTTTTCTTGTCGAGGCTGCCTCTGCCTCTTTTCCAGACAAGATGGCCACCGTCCCCTCAGGGAATGATCTCGCGACTGCCGCTGTGGTCCCGATGCCCATGACCAACCCGAATAAGCGTCAGACTAGAGCTTCCGCGGCTCCCATCTCCGTGGCAGATTATTCACCTTCGACTTCAGTAGCGTCGTCTACTTCGACTACAAAGGCACCAAAGGTCAAGAAGGTTAGAGTGGAACAGAAGGCTGATGAGAAGGTGACACCTGCCAACCGCCCTATCCGTCGCATCACTCGTCCCCCGAGGTACTCTGCCTAGGTCGCAGGTATCATGTATAGTAACAGCACTCTTTTTTTTTACATTGTGCAAAAATAAACTAAAAGGTCCTCTAGTTGGGCGAAGTGAATCCATTTCTTTTTTGAGTCAGGATTACAATGATGTCTTTTGTTCTTTTCATCTTTAACATAGAGGTATGCGTCTATGTTGCGAATGTGTATATATCTACCCCTGATGAATCTCCCACGGTCGTTTCTGTGTATCCACGAAATAAAAATCCATGCCGCCGTCTGTTGTGTGTTCCCTCTTCCTCCTCCTCCCCCAACGAATCCAAAAAAGCAAAAAGTGAGCAAAATGCGTCTGAATCGCCCTTTGCCTGCTCGTCCTTTTTATTTATCTTGTTTTTGTGTGCCTAATGGGGAAACGATGCCCGCCTTTGAAAATCAACGCCATGTATCGACGACTGTGCTCATTGACGTGATCGATCCACTTTTTGTACCTGCCTCATTCTTGAACCCTTCTATTGAACACTCTCTTTCTACGTTCCATTCTTTTTAATTTTCTTCTTTTCTTTCTTTCTTTCTTTCTTCACGCAACACCAACACCTCTCCTTTCCTCCTTCCCACCTCGTCTTCAACACACACACCCTTTCCCTTTATCTGCCTCCTCTCTCCCAAAAGAAAAAAAATGTCGCCACACGCACAAAACACCAATGAGCATCCAGCTGTGACCCGATTCCGCGAATACCTCCGCATCGACACCCGTCAACCGACTCCCGACTATGCCGGCTCGACAGCCTTCCTCATCCGCCAGGCTCAAGAGATTGACATGCCCTACCGCGTCGTCGAGGTACATTTCCTTTTCCATTCATCGAGGAGAGTCGATGGAATGTACTTGGCATCTAACAGGGACACACAGACGATGCAGAGAAAAACAGCGATGCAAAGAAGGGCATAAAAAAGGTGATGCAGTTGGTGCTTGTTCTTTTTTGCTGCTTGTTGTTACTTATATCTTTTCCATCTTCACCTCTAATACGTACTAAATAGTGCGTGAAGGGAAAGCCAACAGTGATTATGACTTTCGAGGGACAGGACCCTTCCCTGCCAGCACTGCTGTTGAACAGTCACACGGATGTGGTCCCTGTCTTCCCCGAGAAGTGGACCCAGGACCCCATGGGCGCCAATAAAGTCGATGGGTTCATCTATGCCCGTGGATCTCAGGACATGAAGTGTGTCGGCATGAGGTACTTTCAACGGACGAGCAGAGGGAGGGAGGAAAGGACGAGTGCTTGTGTGGTTCAGTTGTAATTGTTTTTGCTATCCTCTAATTGCTCTCTTGTTGTTGTCGCTGATGTTGATATCTGTATAGCTACTTGGAGGTTCTTCGTCGATACCGCAAGGAGGGCAAGAAGCCCCTCCGAACCATCCACCTCACTTGGGTCCCAGGCAAGTTTCACTCAACCCGTCTTTAACTTTCAACTCCTTTCCTACGCTTTATCGTGAAAGGGTCGCACACACCCGTCTCAGTTTTATGGAAAGCAAAAATGGAGCAGACGAACAGACAACAACGAGAACGCCTTGTGGACCAAATGGAGCTACGGAGCATCTTCTGGACTAGAGGGAGTTACTTAGCCGACCAAGGCTGAACAGGACACCGGGAGAAAGTTCAAGAGAGAGATGGACTAATGCATGCACGCCATTATGGAAGGACGGACGGACGGGATACATTAAGGTGACCAATTGGAGGATGGGAATGGACTCAACGTCCCTTTTGTATGTCTACATGTTATGAGCGGCGCATTGTCTCGCTGCGAAGCAAGTGGGGCAGAGATGGATGGGAAGCGCTAGTTTAGTGGTTTTTTCCACGGTCAAATTTTTTAATCCATTTGGACTTCGGACTATGATTTGACATCATTTTCCGCCTTAAATCGGAAGGACGCAAACGCGCGATTTTTACTCCTCCGGAACTACTTTTTTCACACACTAACCTTGTTTAACATTTTGCATGCAACAAACAAACAACAGAGGAGGAGGTCGGAGGTGTCGAGGGCATGAAGCTGCTGGTCCACCACGAAGAGTTCAAGCGCCTCAATGTCGCATTCGCCCTCGATGAAGGAATCGCATCCCCCAAGAATGCGCTCAAGGTCTTTTATGGCGAGCGGATGCCCTGGTGGATCAAGATCACCGCCACTGGCCCTACAGGACATGGATCACAATTCATCCAGGATACTGCCCCCACTAAATTGCTGAAGGTCATTGAGAAGTTTATGAACCTCCGCAACGAGCAGGAGAGGTTGCTTGAGGTGGGCTTGCACCATAATGGGCAGAGATATACTTTAGGCGATGTTACCACCATCAACCTCACCTTCCTGCAGGTACGTTTTTGTAGTTGTTTTTTGTTTTTGAAAGGACTGGGGAACTGTACAACAACCAATGACATGCCCGCTAACTTGCATATTGTGCTTTTTGGTATTCATCGATGGTGTAGAGCGGTATTCAGTACAACGTTATTCCTATGGAGGCCACTTGCGGGTTCGATATCCGTGTCAGTCCTTTCTTTGACATGAAAGAGTTCCAGGCCAAGCTCGAAGGCTTTGTCGCCTCCCAGCCCGGGTAATTATTTACTGCTATTTGGGCGTGGATGCCATTGAATATGGTGGAGACGGAACAAAGGGCAACAGGATGTGGTCGACGTAAGGGCAACAACAGTACTGACAGAAAGTTCTCATTTGTTTCACAAATCGACCCTTAGAGTAACGATGGAGTTTGTGAATGGACACTTTGACAACACGCTGACGGCGATTGACGAGTCCAACATCTGGTGGACAGTGTTCAGCGATGCCTGCAAGGGCATGAACGTTGACTACGAGACCGAGATCTTCCCTGGTAAGACTATAGTTTTGGACGATAACATAACCCACGCTTTAATTATTTCTCCACTTTTCGCTCAATCTCCTCCCTTCTCATGTCCTTGGGCTAACGCATGCACCCCTTTATTTGTGGCGGTCAAATCCAATAGCGGCAACGGACTCGCGCTACTTGCGTGAGGTGGGAATCCCCGCATTGGGAGTCTCGTACCTCAAGAACACGCCCCTCTTGCTCCATGACCATGACGAGCGTATGCACGAGGATATCTTTTTGGAGGGCATTGAGTTCTATAACACCTTGATTACGAGACTCTCGAACATTACTGCAGCTGAGGTTGAAGCTACTTTGATCAAGTAGATATTTTTGTTTTGAGGACAGGATGTAGGAGGGAGGAGTAAAGGAGTGTAGATATGCGGTAGAGAAGTGATAGAATAAACTGATACAGAGCGTGTACATATCTTTTATGAATAAAAGCGATGATTGTTTACATTCAGGTGATTCGTATTATTCGCCCTTTCTTTATCTATTTGTGGTCCACAAGGATTCCCTTCACGCCTGATACGCCTTTTTTGTTGAATGCATCAGAATGCACGAGTTGTGTCGTAGAGCGAGGACAGTACTGCTTTGATTTTGGCATTGTCATTTCAGCATTGCGGTTCACTAAAACTGGAAACACGGTGTGATCGAAATGTACGAACATGGTGATTTCTCAAGTTCTCGGTGGACGTTTGATCCCGTTTTTCTCATCACCAAACAATCGGTGGAAGGCGGATCCTCAAATCTAAAAAAAGTGGGACGCCCGCGATCTCATAGACTTGTTGCGGGTTCCTGTATGTGTTGGTGGAGACTATTTTTCAGTTTTGATCCTTTTCTATTGTCTCACCTAGGGGGAGAGACGATGCCGAACGTTCTCGCCATCATCAGCCCTTATGCCCCGCCTTGTGTACAACTTCTTACCGTCGTACTTCTTCCTGCAATATGGGCAGTCGAAAAACCTCTCTCATCTTCGTAAGAAAAGAACGCTTGCATTTATTTTATATTTCTTACTGCTCGATATTGTTAGGCCTGTCTCCTTTCATCACTCCTGATCTATTTCTATTCCGATTTTTTTTGGATACAGCATGGGCCACTTGACAACGTGCCGCACATCTTGGTTTTGTTGCCAAGTCCAGGTCATTATACGTATATGTATGCGCTTGGAATCTAATCCTTTCTAACTTTTTTTTTGAAGGAGGATACACCAACAGCCGATACCCCCTTTTTAAATTGTTAATTACGACCATTCATGAAAGAAAATGGGACGCGAGTACCATGATATTTTCAGCTGATTTGGTTTGTTGTTGTTGATCCCAGAGTGCATTACCCAGTACGTGAGCCGTCTCTTCTGTCGTTACATCGAGGAGGCAAGGAAACAGTTATGGAAATTGCGATACGAGTGCACCGTCAATTGGGACGCGGAGAACAACATCACCTCCAGTAGGAAACAAACACACACAACCAAGGAGCAGAGGGCACGGTGAGGGTGGAAACAGATATATGGACGGAAACTACGAGAGGACGAGTGTCTGTGCGGACGACCCGTCGTGAAGCACGAGGAACAGCAGTGCCCAGGCGAGCAGTGCGATACTCGAGTGGCTGATCAAGCAGTCATCGACTCCCTGTTGGGCCTGAGGCGCATGGATATCATGGAGGAGAGGCAATATGGTTATCAAGGAGGTGGACAATACCTAGACCCCTTGAACACGCCCCAAAAGCAACAAGGATCGTTCGGACTCATGAAGATCGTTCAGGCCCACTGGGGACGGGCTGACCATTCTCATGTGCGATGTACTTTTTAGTAGTGTTTCTAACCAGTTATTTTTTTGAACAGTTAAAAATTGGTTAATACGTCCTTTGACTGAACAAGTTAACTGGTCAATTTAAATAACAGGACCGCACAAGTTGACTGGTTAATTGTCGAAGGATTGGATGAGCCTGCGTAAGCAGGCGAAATCTAATCTAAGGTATATGAAATATACGAAGAATGGGAATAAAGGTGATACGGCCGTGAATTTATTGCCTGCTAGCAAGTTCTAGAGATTTCTATCTAGATTTTTCTAGATTTTTTTTTTTTTGTATAAATAAAATCCACTGTGTGTGCTACATTCTCCTTGGTCGTTTGATTGCTTGAACTAAAAGGGAGTGGTTGGGCGGGCACCTTTATTCCCATTCTTCGTATATTTCATATACCTTAGATTAGATTTCGCCTGCTTACGCAGGCTCATCCAATCCTTCGATTGCTCTGTCAATTTAAGGCGGTGATCCACCAATAGAGCATGAATCGTAGCTGAGCAAGGTGGTTCGATATTGGGAATGTACGCCTTGACCACTGCGTGAAAGAGGTCTGAGTCCAAAGTGGAGAAGGGTAGTAGGTCACCAATCAGCCATTCCAAGGTTGCTGTATAAATCTTGTCGCGTTTGTGTTTTGGACCAGACGTCATGGTAAGACTGGTTTGGCGTGATTGTTTGTCATCAGTTGTTGCACCATTTTTCGTTGATTTAGCCTCCGCGTAAAGCGAGCGATGCTATTTCCTGATGTGGTAGGCCAATGTTGACGGGCCGGATGTCCTGGCATATTTGTGAGGACAGCCAGGCTGAAGACAAAAAAACTTGTAGACGCGGTGGCCATCTTCAAGTATACGACGAGGTTCAAAGTAGGGCTCCCAGTCACCTGTGACAATAAATAAAGAAGGGTATCAACACCATGAGTCATTTTTGAGTATAAGATTATATATAAGACTATATGCGGCAAGAGCTGTACCTGGAACCTTAAGTATATCATTGGGATCGTTGTTTACTGTCTGGCTGGCAGATGAGCTTGGTGTGATGGATAATAAATCGCTTGTTGTGTCGCTGTAGGTTGATGGAAGCGTACAACGGAATAGGTCGTCCAGGTTATCATCCAAGGTAAAATGCAAGGCTGCCAATTCTTCGTCAGCTGATTGACGATAGCGAGATATGGAGGAAGAAGGACCTCCATTGGAGATGTCTTTTGGAGAAGTAGAAGACGCCATTGTGGAAAAAGAAAGGTGAAGGTAAAAGAAAGGTGAACAAAAAAAGGTGAAGGAAAAATAGAAGAAAAAAAAGAGAGAAAATGGAAGTGGAGGAAAAGAAGCGGAGAAAGAGAAGTGGGGGTGAAGAAAAAGAGAGATGCAGAAGAGAAAAAGAAAGATGAGGGAAGAACAAAACGAAAGGCGAAAGAGAAAAGGCCAAAATAAATAGGAAGAGGACAGTGATGGCGTGTTTGACCATTCATAATGGTATACATGATTAGCCAGTTATTAACCAGTTATTAACCAGTTAACCTAATGGGAGTTTAACTAGCCGTTGTCTTATACAGTTAACCCATGGTGTTGCAAAATAAGGTGGCGGCTAGGCAACGGTGGCGACGCCTTAGATTAGCAGTCATATTCTTGTAGACATAGTATTAGTAATGTGCCAAGCCCTCTTATCTGCTCTTTGTCCTTTTACACATTACTTCTTGGACGAGAGTAGTACTGACAAGAGTTTCGCTGGCGCGCTGCAGTGTATCGTTTCGTGTGGCTCCTTAGGACACTATTATCACTACCCCCGTACCAATTGAGGACTTAACAGCGGTCCTACAACTCTGGCCTTCGACCCTCTCCCTAAGTAACAATGGTTAAGAAAATAAGGCAGTTAACTTAAGTGGCTTTGAAATTTATCCCTTTTGAACTCCAGTTTCGCCACTCACGTGCAATGAAATATCAAAGTAAATCGGCTACGCCAATATGATTACTCAAAAACATCTTGGTGAATATTTCGTGCATGATGTTACTCAGGGAGAGGGTCGAAGGCCAGAGTTGTAGGACCGCTGTTAAGCCCTCAATTGGTACGGGGTAGTGATAGTAATGTCCTAATGGAACCACACGAAACGATATACTGTAGCGCGCCAACGAAACTCTTGTCAGTATTGCTCTTGTCCAAGAAGTGATGTGTAAAAGGACAAAGAGCAGACAAGAGGACTGGGCGCACTACTAATACTATGTCTACAAAGAATATGACTGCTAATCTAAGGCATCGCCACCGCTGCCTAGCCACCACCTTATTTTGCAACAATGATTAGAAAATGGGTTTCACCAAAAACCCTTAATCAACTTCGTCCCATATTGTTCGGATCGAATAAGTCGACCTGTTGCACTGCAACTCACATTCATGAATATACCTCTTGCATACACACACACATATCATTATCATTATCATCCAAAGCCCTCTTTGCAGTACCATGCCACCCATCAGACAGAAAAGAAATAACCGAGTTGACGACAGCACTCGGGAGATGATCATTGATATGGTCACTGACCAAGGAATGAGCATTGCCCATGTTGCTCAGATGCTCAAGTACCCTCGCTCAACTGTCAAGACCATTGTTGATACCTTTCTTCAAACCGGTCGCATCGCCAAACTCCCAAGAGGCGGCAGCCATAATCGCCAACTCGAGACAGAGCACCTTGACTGGCTTACCGATCACTTGGACGAGTTTGCCGGTCGTCCTGTTTGGTGGCTCACCACACAGCTGAACGAGCATTTCCACTTTGATCCCCCTATCTCCCAGCGTGCCGTCGACAAGGCTCTCAACAAACTTACCACCTACACGCTCAAGCTGATGAGGGCCGAGTTAGAGAGATACAATGATCCCGAGTACATCGAGGAGCGACAACGATGGGCCGAGAACATTCTCCCCGGTCCTGGCAATATGAACCACTTTGTCTACATTGATGAAGCGTGCTTTAACTTGCACATCATGCGCAAGTACGGACGCGCTCCCCGAGGCAGGCGTGCCTTTCAAAGGGTTCCCTACAACCGTGGCCCCAGCTTCTCTTTGATCGTTGCTCTCGACAAGACGGGCATCCTCGTCTCCGACTTCAAACCGCGCGCCTTCAACCAAGAAACGCTCACTCAGTTTTTGCAGACAATGCTCTTTCCAGCGCTTAATGAACGACGCCGAATAATTGTCATGGACAATGTGCCGTTTCACAAGACGGTTATGGTAAGGAACGCCCTGGCTGCCGCTGGCCACATTCTTCGTTACCTCCCTCCCTACAGTCCACATCTTAACGCCGTTGAATCAGTATTCATCAGCGTAAGAAACCATGTCCGACAACAGGTGGTCCAGGAAGAAACCCTTGCCGGTCACGTTCTGAATGGCATACGTCGGATCACTGCGGCAATGGCAAGAGGATGGATTCGAGAGGTAAACCGCAACTTTGCACTTGCGCTCAATGGGCTTCCTCTTGGACGTCTCTACGACATCCGTCAAGCTCTTCCTGAAGGGTATCAAGACCCATACGTTGAGGGTTGGGATGAAGAGCAAGCGGAGGAAGAAGAGGAAGAAGCCGAGGAATGGGATAATGAGCATGAAGATGATGGTGAGGAGGAACGGGCCGAGGAGGAGGAGAGAATTAAGGAGAGCGATGAAGAAGGAGATTCACAGGACGATGAGATGGGTGCAATGCTCGCTCCAGCCCCCTTGCATGTCAAGGCCGAGCGCAAATACTCTCCTCCCCGCAACCGATCGGGAAGAGTGCGAATTTGATGTGCGCACCGTGGCGGTTTGAAATCGCAGCTTTGTCACACCCATTTTAAGCTAGAGTGTTTTTGAGTCGAAATAAAAACGTAAAGATTTCTTCTTGGTGTTTCATTGCACGTGAGCGGCGAAACTGGAGTTCAAAAGGGATAACTGTGGTTAACTTTTGACCAGTTAAAAACACTACTTTCATGCAGACGCGACGGAAGTCCCGGGAATGATAGTTCTCTGGAATATCTAAAAGCCAGGGCAAAGAGTCAACATTGTGAGCCCCCTTGCAACAGTTGAATCCCCGATCATATCAGTTTAGATAAATAGACAATCAACATCAAATTACATCTTCAGCTCTTACTTTCACTCCTAATAAGTTGCACCCGTTCAATTAAAGTCGTTTGTAATGGATTTATCTCTTCCAATATTTGAAATTAAAATTAGCAGGAACGTCACAACCCTCACAAAGCCTTTCCGCTCTGCAAGATAAGCCTGCGTTGTATGATTTAGGAGACCACCCGTCGGGAGACTATTCATATTCAACTAAAAATCGGAAGAGGCGGTAATCGTCGCGTTCCAGCACGGGTTCTGACTTAGAGGCGTTCAGCCATAATCCAATGGATGATTTACACCATGGTAGTGGTAGGGAACAAAGCATCACAACGCGACCTCGAATTGTAATGAAGCAAGACTGAAAGAGCCGACATCGAATAATCAAAAGCAACATTGCTATGAACGCTTGGCTGTCACATGCCAGTTATCCCTGAAAGAATGAGAAGGATGAATTTCACCTTGGTTTCGATTTGAGGAAGAAGGAAGCCTCATTTTGTCCTACCCTACCCGTGATTTTCGCCTCAGCCTTGAAAATAACAAAAGGCAAAGCAAAAGGCAAAGCAAAAGGCAAAGCAAAAGGCACAGCAAATGGCAAAACATGCTGCAAATGGCCCAAAATGAAGATGGATGGTGAGTTTGGTGACACAAGGGAGAAACATGCAAAGCTGAGCGTGTGAAAAATTGAGAGGACTCTACTCGAAAGTATCAATGTGTCTCGATCCCCAAACCAGCAAACCATCCATCCCCATACTAGTAACCCATACATCCCTAAACCAGCAACCCATCTATCCCCAAACCCTCTCTTCTCTTCTGCATTTGGCACCATCAGGGACGACATGAGTGCAACAATGCTACGTTGTTAAGTGCTTCGCGTCTTGTGCACGTGTGAGGATTGTAAGAGCTCATTTATTGCGGTGTTTCACATAAAATATTTTATTTTGGCCGCTAAACCCCGATTAGCCAGCTATTCACGACTATGTTTTTGTTCCAAACCCATACAAACCCCGCTCACAGCTGGATTAATGGTTAATTTTTTAACTCATTTTGGTTGAAAGGCACAATACACCGCCAATCTACAACTTTGTACTACTGTTAAATCTTGACATCAGCATGAAATCTATCGAGAAAAACAAGCACTTTATATGACGCCTAGAGATTCAGAGATCTGCCTATGAAAATCAATCATCGACCACCGTACAAGACAATTTAGTTTTGAGTGCCATAGCTACCTCGACTCTGATCACTTTGTACTTGTGGGGCAACTCGATCGGAAACAATAAAGCGCAGGCGTTGTCTGAGGCACCCAAGACCAACTCGACGCTGATCACTTTGTACTTGTAGATTAATTTGATCGGATCCAACGGAGCTCAGGCGCTGATTGAGGCACTTAAGATCAACTCGGCTGTGTCCATTATAGGGCTATAGTCGTTGTTGTAGATAAAAAATTAGAGGAAATGAAATAAAGTTTCCATGCTAATGTCACTTGAGAGAAACATAGAATCTACAGTGCTTAGATTAATTGATTCAATGATCATGCCATTTTGACATGAATGAACTTTTCTCTTTTCCCATCAACACTAATCGACCTCAAATATAGAACACACTTTTCTTTCATCTCTCTTGCCATACTACAGAAATAAAAAGAATAAATGAATAAGAGTAGCCATTGTAAGAGAGTTTCTACGAATTACTCTAATTGAATCAGTTTTCCAAAAATAAGCCACCGTACACCATTGACGCGGATCATCATGCACTTTTCTCCTAATCATTACTCGCTTTTCTCTCAACACTACGCTCCTCTGTCCTTTCTCCATTAGTTGTAACGATCTCCGGTTTAAATCATCGCCGTCATGAAACGTCTACCTGTGAATAAAGTTGAGGAGGCAAAAGAGCAACTACAAGGGAAGTCAACAAGGGAATTCGCTCGATCACTACAGATCTCACTCTCTTCGGTGATCAGGATCAGGAATGAGGACAAGGAAAATATCTCCGCCCCTCATCAAGGTCGACCAAGCGCGCTTTCTGCAAAGACGAGGTCCTTTCTTGTCCGGCAATATGAGACAGGAAAACTTCCAACTCTAAAGAATGGACAACGATTCCTTCAATCGGTAGAAGGAAAACAGATTCATGTCACCACTGTCAGCGAGAACCTTCGTCGCGAGGACGTCAGGAAATACATCCAACTTCTGAAGCCACGTCTCACCGTGGAACAGAAGGCAAAAAGAGTCCAATTCGCCAAAGACCACCTTTATTGGACACTGGATGACTGGAAGAGGGTCATGTTCTCCGATGAAACGATCATCAGTCGCGCTGGGTCCTTCGAAAAGGCTCATTACTACAGCAGACCCGAACACCGTCTGGCTCATCCTCAGCGAGTCCAGCAAATCATGCAAGGTGAAGGCGGTAAAATGATGCTCTGGGGTTGCATCACTTTTTTTGGCTTTAGCGATGCGTCGTGGATCAAGGAAAAGATCAATGCAGATGTCTACTCGATGTCGTCAAGGATTATGTTCGGCAATCACGTGATTACTGGGGCATGAACAAGGAATCGTTCATCTTTCAACAAGACAATGCCCGTGTGCACACTGCACGCATCGTCATGGTGTTCTTTGAGCGGAAAAATATCACCATCCTTCCCTGGCCAGCCAACTCTCCCGATCTCAATCCCATCGAGCATATTTGGGCTCATATAAAATACGAGCTGGACCAGTACCTAATAGAGCCAAGCACTATGGATGAGCTCTGGAAAGGTGTGGAGCATATTTGAGTGAACATCCCTAATAGCATGCTCGAAAAGTTATACAAGAGCATGCCCAGGCGTCTGTAGGCCGTTATCAAAAACAGTAAAGACAGCGTCAAGTACTGAGCAACAAGCTGATGCAGAGTATATAGCTGATTATGTTTTTTATAAAAACTGATTCAATGCAATACATGTCTTTTAGACGATGCCGATGACTATTACGTTATATAAACCTTATTTCGATTACACTATATGAAAGAGGAGAAGGAGGGAAACTACTTAGGTTAACTGGGGTTCAATGGATGAATGCATGAAAGAGAAAAGTTCATTCATGTCAAGATGGCATGATCATTGAATCAATTAATCTAAGCACTGTAGTTTTCGCGATTCGTTAGCGCACAGTCGATAACGCGTCGGATATTACTTTCGGAGATATATTTCGCCTGCAAGAACATTCCGACGAGTCAATACATGAGAAATACGATAGCAAGTGTAGTCTTTTTACCTATATTATTTTCCTGACCTTCGGGACAATGGTGACAATTTCAAGGCAAACGAGTGGCTGAAGGACATTCTCTGATAGTCAACATGGGGGTATAATCAAGAATTCGGAAAGAATCTCGAGATACAGAATACAGAAGATTCTTCGACTTCTTGGCGTTGTCGGCTTAAGAGCAATCAATACAACAAACACAAAACTCATGTGAAGTAAACAACACCCCACCATGAGAAACTATGAGCCTCCTATCCCACGAGATAGATACACGAATATGTGTTTTGATTCTATACTGCATTAAAGCTATCTTCATTCCGTGATATAGGAGCGGGATTAATCTATCAGTTTGGTTATCGCCAACATGTTGTCATACCTCATCTGGAAAGGCTGGATATGGAAATAAAACGAAAAAACGCAAAAAAAGAGAAAAACAAGACGTGAGATGGAAAAACAGTGAGTAAGCAATATGTAGCTGCATGGAAGGTTTTCATGCTGACAGATGCATATTGCGACTCTCTTGCTGTTTTTTTATTTTTGATTACAAACTGATATGCAGCTGTAAACCAACAGAACACGAGATGGCACGACAAAACGGAGAAGTGGCATACCCTGTCCACACCTTCACACTTGATTTGGTCCTCCAATCTCTTCGTGTCATCTGTAGTTGAGACGTTCTATAAGGTTCAAAACATTGAGCAAAAAAGAGGCTTGAAGAACAAACGTGGGACACAACCGTTCACTTTATCTTGACATTCTATTGATTGGGCTGTTATTTTAAAGTAGCGCAACGCCATTATGTTTCGTTGGTTAGAGTTAGCAGTGCCACATGCCGTTAGCAGTGCCACATGCCGTTAGCAGTGCCACATCCCATATTGATCTACATGGGTGTGGCTCATTGCCTTTCTCCACACATCGAAATTGTATAAAGGCGTTCAGACTTCGCACTTCTCCCGTAACTTGTTGCTCTCTCAACTCTCTCTGTTCCTTTTTGCCATGAAGGTCATTGCTACTTTCGCAAGCGCAGCTCTCCTTGTTGCTGTTGCTGTCACCGCTCAGCAGCCCACTCCTACTCCATCGCCCCAGCCGTCGTGGACCAACTGCGCTAAGAATCCTATCCTAAACGTCAACAGCTTCTCGGCCTCACCTCTTCCTTTGTGCCATGGCAAGCCTGTGCAGTTCACGGCCACGGGTAGCCTCACCCAGCCTATTATTGAAGGAGCAACTGTGACAGTCGAAGCGAAATGGCTCCGTTACACTGTCTACCGTGATGAATTCGACTTGTGCCAGGCCCTTGCTGGCGCTGGCACACCTTGCCCTGTGGCCAACATCGACACTCTCAAGTTCTCCTCTATCGTCGATGAACGCATTCTCATTGGCACTCCTCTGGACCTTCGTGTTAAAGTCTACAATGGTGATGGAGAAGAGATTTTGTGTCAGAACACCACAACCCAAGCTTCCAACTGCGGTAACCCTCCATACATACCTCCTCCAGTCACCACCACCACAACGACTAAACGCCCGATTCCGACGCCTGTGCCTGGCAACTTTGTTCCATGTGATGGTCCTCAAAACATGACCATTTCCAGCGCTACCTTCACTCCCAATGCCTGGTGCCGAGGCTCGAACGTCTGTGTGGACATCTCCGGCACTCTGAAGACAAACATCACATGGTCGACCTCTCTCCACCTTTACACCACAGATGTGGTTGGCTCCGAGGAGGCTCCATACGGCATTTGGGACTTCTATGAGTATCTTTATGCAAAAGGACAGTACAATATCCCTGCTGGCCCCATCTCTTTCCGAGCCTGTGGTAACGTTAACATGTACACGCCTGAGAGGGCCTCTACATGGGAGCTCCGTCTCGGGTATAACGGCTGGGTTGGTCAAAGTGTACGCTGGTTTCCCCTTACTTGTCTCAAGGCGACTAACAAGTTCGAGATCCCACCGTGCCCTAATGCGTGAACATAGACAAATGATGCATCCATTTCTCTTTCCCCTATATCACACCATACCTTTCTCCTGTCCCCTCTCTTCTCCAAACTCAATCGCATGGATGCTGAGGCGTATCTCTGTTGCACCACTCTCTATAGTCCGTCTCTTTCTTTCATGACAGTTGCTTAGCTTCTTTGTAGTTGAATAAATGAAATAATGTGAATAGTTGTGTGACCGTTATAAGAGAGAGGGTAAGGGAAATAAGGAGAATGGAGGAAGGGGAGCGAAGAAGAGGAGGGCAGAGGCGACAATGATGAAAAGGAGCAATCTATGTCATGGGATAGTTAGGCAGAAAGAGGCAGGAGAGTGCCCCAGGTACAGATTCGGATGGGTATAAGTAGAGCAGAGAAATAGTAGGTATACAAAATGCCTTTTCCTAACAGGTCCCTTGAATTATCATCGCGGCGTAAGGACAGGTGAATTGAAAGACGACGAGAGTAATAAGGGAAGAACAATACACATGCAAACGTATTTGAGGGTGGAGATACTGTTGTTTCAGTGAAGAATAGGAAAGAGAGGTGGATCTTTATTTCAGCACAACAGGGTATTTTATACCCTGTCACCTCATGTGACATCAAGTGGTATGCTAGCAGTAGTTGGTAGCGCTATAAAGCACAAATGCCATACGACAGATCAATGAGATAGCTTTGCTTGCAGTGAACTGAGGCAAAAGAACAGGGAGAAGAATCCTCGCTGGCAAATGCATCACACCAAATATTTCCTAGAAAGTGAGGCTCTCGTTGTGGCATTGGGTCATGTCAACAGGAGCCTGGCAAGATGGCTCCAATAGAGAAATGAAGGATTTTCTTCGCGATTTTAGTTCAATGCCAGGTGGATGAAAAAGTGAGGGCATATCGAGCACTAAAGAGCGTTACAATGTCTACAGCATTCAGATATGTATGTCTTTTACTCTGCTCATTGCTACTCAAAGGGGCTCCTCATTTCGCGACAATCATCGCTGTCGTCCCAGCGTCATCATCCATCATTCTCATCTCACCCCGTTTAGAATCGCGTCATTGTAAGCTCATGGAAGTCCTGTATGCCATTGTAGCGCCTTGTTTGGATTCTGGTCTTTCATTCCGGTTTACTTCTGCTTCTTCCTATCTCGACGTTCCTTGGGCTTGCTGTTATGGATTATTCTTAGTAGATCGACGCGACAAAGTGTCTCTACTGCATACAATGCCACGTTGCTTTAAAAGTCGTCTGCAATGGATTTATCTTTTCCAATATTTGAAATTAATATTAATAGGAACCTCACAAAGCCTCTTCGCTCTGCAAGATAACCCCACATTTGTAAGATTCAGAACCGTAAGTCTATTCGTATTCAACTAGAAATCGGAAAAGGCGGTAATCGTAGCGTTCCAGCACGGGTTCTGACTTAGAGGCGTTCAGCCATAACCCAACGGATGATACCTTCGGGCCATTGCCTGTTCAGGCAGGCCCAAATACCATTTATCTGAATGAACGGTTCCTTGAGGACAAAGTTCAATTACTATTGCAACATTTATCAGCAGGGCAAACTAACCTGTCCCACGACGATCTAAACTCCAGGCCATATTCCCTATTAGTGGGTGAACAATCCAACGCTTACTGAATTCTGCTTCAGTATGATAGGAAGAGCCGACATCGAAGGATCAAATAGCAATGTCACTATGAACGCTTGACTGACACAAACCAGTATCTTAAAGGTTTGTCTTGAGGGGCAAACCAAAAAACATACCGTCCAAAACAGCATGAAAAATCTAACGTACCAGGGTTGATGAGAAAGAAACAGGGGAACCTTTATCCTATCCTACAGTCCTTTTTGTGAAATAGCCCAACTTTTCCTATGAAAGTTGGGCTATTTGACTGAATTGTAATATATACACGAGCTATTCAATTTCTTGTGCAAGGATTTAAAGGTACCACATGATGAGGTAGATATATGTGAAAAACTATAGGGAAATAACGTATTTCAGCCACCACACAAAAAATGAATAGCTCGTGTATATATTACAATTCAGTCAAATAGCCCAACTTTCATAGGAAAAGTTGGGCTATTTCACAAAAAGGACTGTAGGGGTTTATATACAACTGGATGGTATCACGTGCCATGCTGCACTTCTCTTTACTGCTCTTTTAACACGTACAGTCACAAATATGTGACAGGTGCAAGGTGGTACTCTGAATAATTATGGAGCGAATCGATCATTTGTTATTTCCAACTCTTAAGTTATCTTGTCAAGTTCTAGTCTAAAGAGCGAGGGCAAGCAGAGCTAGTGCAGTGATAAAAGTCACCCACTCGCTCCTCAAGGACATGGCGGAATTCATGGTCTTGTCTGCCTGATGACCAATACTGGAAGAACTGGCCTGCTGACCAATACTGGGAGAACTAGCCTGCTGACCAATACTGGAAGAACCAGCCGAATCCCTCTGAGTAGAAGTATCGCCTTCCATGTCGCCACCGTCCACCATGTCATCACCATTAGCAACTGTGTTTCTGTTTTCATCGTTCTTAGAAGCAGGGCTCGTTTTATCCTTGACAACGATGCCATAGGCCGACTGGAGCTTGGTCATGACATGAGGCTGCACCTTGCTTGGAGTGCCAGGGAGAACCTTGAACTTGAGGTCCTCCTCAACCCCTTCAGTGCGCTTCACGATCCATTTTTCGAGACCCCATTCACCCTTCTCACCACCAGCCACACCCTTGGAGAGGGCTTGGATCGTGAACCCTTCAGTATCGCCCTTATTCAGCCTCGGCAGAGCCCGGTCCCACTTCACATCCTTAAGGATCATGTCTCTATAAGCGGAGATACGAGGTATCAACGCCTGCGGCTTGAATACATAGCTGACAGTATCCTTGAGGATCGCCTCAAAGCGGGCTCTAATCTGGGGTGACTCCAGGATGAGCTTCTTGACCAGCGGGGAGTCGTGTTTCATTCGAAACTTGCGGTAGGAACCGGGTTCACCAGAGTAGGATGAACCAAACGTATCGTCGTAGTCAATTGGAAGCCAAGTCCACAGGCCGGTAACGGGATTGTTGTACATTTGGTAGTTGGAGCCAGAGGTCCAGTAGCCGTCCCAGAAACCTGTGAGGTATTCCATAGCCATAGCCTTCAGGAACACGTCCAAGTCGAGTCGCTTCTCCCAATACCCGATAGGATCTTTTTCTTTCTTGGGGTCAAAACTCTTGATGTCAGCCATAAGCTTGATCAGGTCGCGCATGGGATCGTCTTTGGGATTGCTGCCAGGCAAAAGGTTCTTGTATATATGGCCAAAGGGGTAGCTCGCAGTTGTGGGACCCTTCCACAGGAGGCTAGCCTGTAGGCCATCGTCGGCGTCCATCTTCCACAGTGAACCAGTCTTGCGCGTGCCGTTGTTTTTTGGGTGAAGGACCGTCATGAGCCAGTGCTTTTTCATCTCCTCCTGAGCCACGTATAAGCCGACTGGTTTTTGGTTAAAGAAGAGACGTACGTAGGCGGCCTGTGGCGCGGGAACGCCGAGGGTGTTGAGGATATCAATGTAGAGCTTTTCACGCATCATGGTGGGGTCTGTTTCCGCGCTACGCAGCTTGAGCACGCCAATATCAAGGAGACGATGATCTTTGGGGAAATGGAACTTGTAGGGCAACTTGGAGTACGACCGTGTCTGGCCACCTGAGAGTTCGAGCTTGACATTGCTGATCTTGACATTGTCATTGGCACTATCAAAACGTAAAAAAATGTGTTGGTGTTATCATTCGCAGAGGGTGACATATAAACAGCAGTAAGATGATGTCGCAGGAGTGTCTCTTTACCCAAGGTAATGAACTTTGACGTTGATTGGTTTGGGATCCCACCACTTGTCACCGCCACTATTGATGAAGCTCCACGCTTTTGGATCACCCTCAACAAACAGGTTGCCAATGAAACCCTCTCTGAAGAAAGGAGAATTCTGTTCTAATTTGTTCTCGAAGACTTGAGGCAGTGCAGGCAGTTTGTGAAGAGTATCAGGCCGATCGAAAAACTCGTTGGGAGTATGGACGGCATCGATAGGGAGCTTGCGGGGTTTTGACTCTTTATAAATCTCGCCTCTGCTTAGACGGACGTATTGATACTCGAGAGGAGCGTCGACGCCAGCAACATTGCCGGACCAGAGTGGGTATGCTTCCTTAGAGGTTCGGAGTTTTGTGACTTTTCCGTTAATCATAACTCCGAACTCATCGGCGTCGACTTGACGCAAACCGACGACATTGAAGTTAACTAGAAGATGCAGAGGGTAAGTGACGCGATGAAACTTGTGAGCGATGATTAGGAATCACGAACTATTGCTTCGCGGCGAGAGTAACATTTTCTGTCTCTGAATTTCACGCGAACAACAAGGGATCAGATATTACCATCTGCGAAGGCCACGGCGATACAAGCAGCCAAGATTAAGAGACGAACCATCGTGCGTCCTAGTAGAGGTATAAAAGGCTGAGACAGGAAGATGGAGAGATATGATGAGGAAATGCTCGCAGGAGCAAGTAGAATATATATACGCCCAAGACTGCGAGTCTCGTGCTCAAAAGCGTGTCAGTTGTACTGTACTACATTCCCCACTTTCTTAGGACAGCTTCGCATTCTGCTTTGCCCTAGAATAATTCCTTTAGTTAAAGGGGACTCATTGGTATTCCATGTTCCCAATATGCTGGAAATGCGTGTTATTTTGTGCACATAAACTGCAATAGCTGAAGTTGGAATGAGGGAATAATGACGGTTGGAGCAACGATGATGGTTACTAAGAGAAACCTCCTTCCTTTTTAAAATTTAGATGCAGATGCAAGTTGCACCTGTCAGGAAAACTGAAAAAAAAAAACGATTCCCAGAGTCGATGCAGATGCAAAAAGCACTCGTTGTCCTATTTCGTCCTATAGGAATCACAAAATGACTACTGCATCAAAAAAAAACTGCATCTGCATCCTTTTATAAAGGAGGAAGACTAATATCTTGTGAGCACGTTATACCACGTCGCTAAAGTAAAGTAGAATTGAAAATGTACTCCGCATATGAGGAAACACAATCCATTCGCTGCGATCAAGATATTCCTTCGCATGGTGCCTGGATGACCCTTTCTGCCCTTTGCAAGGCTGAGCTCAAGGGGACTAGGTATCGTCGTCCTCGAACTCTTTGAGTTTCATCGTTCCTTTCTTCTCCATAATATCCATCTTCTTCCTGCCCAGGAGGGTATCAATGACTGCTCAATGAACCGCTCATGCGTCTCTGTTCGCCCGGTGCCCCCAGTTGCCAGGTTGGCCCGGTTCCCAAGTTATGGCAATAAGTATTTCCTGCCTTGTCGTGTTGAACGCATCATGAATTTATGTGGTTCGTCACGTGACCCACTTCTGCTGCGTTTGGCGCGTCTAAGCCACCACTTAGATACTCTTGCTAGGATCTCGTGGGAGGTCGTGCTCACATACGGCGCCGACCCCCAGCTATCTTAGGTAGTTACCGTCGCTCTCAGGTAGCTACCATCGCTCTCAGTCCATTCCTGACCCTCCATAGATATGACTCTTAGCATAGACGATCTCTCCCCCAACTCCCGTTCCCTATAAGATAGTTAGCTTAGCCCTAGACAGTTACTCACTTCTTTTGTTCCTTTTTCCTCATAAAGTTGTCTTCATCATATCTGTTTCCTTTTGGAATGTCCTTCCTGTATTGGATGCTCATCTTTCTCTGTATTATCTTCACACTTGTCCTTCTCGAACTCTACCTCAACAACTCCATTTCCCCTCTTTGTTTCGTCACTCTGCCCCTTAACAGTCCTCCCACGGCCTTCTCATTCCAACACTTCACGTGGGGGGTCTTGAGGGGAGTTGTTCTTGGCTGGCAGAGGCGTTGGCGCCAGTGCCAGGTGTGATAGGGTCACTCATCGAGGAAGAGGGAGAAGGAAAAGTTGAGTTTCCATCTACAACCCCTGTATTGGGGGGGGGGTGTGTCTTCAGGATCGACGGCCATAACTCAGATAGCGGGCAGACAAGGAAAAGGATGTATATACGTGTATGGGTGTATCCCTTCTCAGTTTCGCGAATATAGACGGTAACTCTCAAGACCTGCTCGTATCGTGGAAAGAAAAGTGATTCATGTCAATAGCTATTCTCCAAAGACTAGAAACTGCTACTGCTACCAATGGTCAAAAGGGTATAGCGCCTGTTGTGTTCACTTAGATAGAAAGAGAGAGTGAGAATAAAATGTAGATAAGGATATGTGTGTGTGAATGAACATATAGTAGGAATAGGATTGAGCTGGACAGAGACGTATCCTCTTTATTTCTAGTTGCTCGTAATTTATATACCCTCTTTTCACATGAGTAAACATGCAGCTGCTGCGACTAGCAACTGCTAAACATCTCACACATGTTGTGCACCTAGACAACAGCACCTACCTGCTCGTATCGTGGATAGAAAGGTGCTTTTCCAGACACTCGCAGGCAAACGCGTAAAAATAGACAAATGGCCACCAGAAGCTAAGTCGTTCCAAATCACCACAGAGCCCTTGCTTGTTTTGAGTATGAAAATTTTCTTCGATGGGTCACTTACCAACCTTCTTTGGTCACTGAAACGTGCTAATCGGAGGATGATCTTGTGGAGGAATGTCTGGTTTATGGCAGCCAAGCGTTCATAGCGACGTCGCTTTTTGATCTTTCGATGGTGTCTCTTCCTATCATACTGAGTCAGAATTCAGTAAGCGTTGGATTATTCACCAACTGATAGGGAACGCAAGGAATGATAAGACTTAGGAGTGAAAGATGAAATGGAACAAAAAAAGAATCAAGGGCAGAAAAACAAGGCCGCAGGGGAAAAAAGAGGGATCAAGGGCAGAGAGAGAAGGCATTCAGAAAAATAAGGGAGACATCAAGAAAAGTTGGGGAGGGATTAAGGGCAGTAAAGAAAGCATAGGAGTTTCAGGGAAGACAGAAAGCAAAAGATCAAGTGAAGAGAGACAGCCACAAACAAATGGGCTCGGAAATGCAGAGTGGTTCGCTGTTCTTCTCAAGACGCAGTGTGTTTATGATACCATTTTGACTAAACGCGTCAACTATAATCTAGAGAGGGAGAAAAAGATTACAGCGGTTAATCCCAGTCTGCGAGTGTGCTATGTAAGAGGCACATCAACTAGCTTGAGGCAGCCAGGTGTTCATAGCGCTGTTTTGCTTTTTGATCCTTCGATGTTGGCTCTTTCAATCCTTGCTTCATAGAATTCGAGATCGCGTTGATGCTTTTGTTCACTTGTGAAAACTCTAATGTTGGTTATGGGGCTAGGCATGATATTAATAATGCAGTAAACGATAAATGATCATACGTAACAAATACGACTGAAACATCTTACAGAAGCAGCCACGCTCTTAATGGAATATGCTCTTCCTCAGTGATATTTAAGGGCTGTTTCATTGTAATTTAATTTGCAACAGCCCTCTCTCTAAACACAATCAGCGCCCGTTTATGGCAATTGCTAGCGATGGACGTTAACGTTTCTGTAATGTCATTGTTTCACGGGAGAGGGTTCGCGCCAGAATTATAGGAATGCTGTCAGTTCCAAAATCGGTTCTTCAAAACTGGACTCTATGTGAACGATCATAAGGACAAGTGGTGATCACTTAGCAATGAAAGACAATAGGTGGCGTGGAGCAGAGAAAGAGGGATAGAGCCGAACAGAAGTAGCTCTTGGGACTAATTGTTGAACATAGTATTCATTTCCAATTCGGAAGAACATGGACTCTTCTAAGAGCAAACATCCACGGCAACATGCTTGCCCGCGTTTTCGTTTCGAGAATTTGCCCGCAAACATCCACGGCAACATGCTTGCCCGTGTTTTCGTTTCGAGAATTTGCCCGCAAACAGGCTGATGAACACTTACAAAGTTCAGGACGGTCCACCAAAGCGAAAACAAAAAACCAGCGTTCCGAACTTAACCCGAAAATGCAAACAGTAGAAACGTAAGCGCAAGCAATAAACTGAGTGTAGAGTCATTGAAGAGGATTGCGATGAGATTTTTATGTTGTGAGATACTATGCACTGTATTACCGGCATGGATCCAATCGTGGAGCATCGGAATTAGCAACTGGACCCTCCGAGATGTTTCAAGTATACTTTTTTGCACGGCCAATCACGCAAAGCCTAGGATATACCCAAGACTATTTCTTCTACGATCCACCCTAACAGTATATCTCTGTAGTAACAATAAACATGTATAAATAATACTGGGTGTATGGTCGGTGTGGACGCACATCTCTTTCTCACTACTCTCCTACCTCTAAATTTCAAAACGTTCCAACCCTTACCGATCATGAACAAGCTCTTCCTTTTCTTTGCTTTACTCTTTATTTCAGTTGTTTACGCTTCTTCTGATATCACTCTTTCCAACACTGTCTCAACCAATGGTGCTATCAATGCCGCTCAAGCCGTTCTCAAGGCTGCACGCAAGGGTGGACACACTATCTCTGTTGCTGTTATTGACCGTTCTGGCCGTGTCCGTTTGTTGATCACCGATGATAATGCTGGACCCCAAACGGAAGAATCTGCCAAGCAAAAGGCCTTCACTGCAGTCTCCTTCGGTCGCCCAACCTCCAACTTGACAGCCACTGCTGGTGCTGCTGGTGTTACCATCCGTGACATCCCCGGTACTCTCTTCCTTGGTGGTGGTGTCCCAATCATCTATGGTAATGCCCCTATTGGTGCCATTGGCGTAGGTGGTGCCCCCAGTGGTGCTATCGATGAACAATATGCCCTCGCTGGTCTCTCTGCTATCCATTTGTAATTAGAAACCTATACAGTCGTACAAATAGCTGTCTATTTAGGCAATTAGTCACCATGTCACAATATTGTAACATCTAAGAAGTCATACAAAATATTTACTTAAAAATTAATACATATTTATTGTCCTTTTCACATAAAATTTATTGTTTTGGAGAGTGCTGTCCATTTAAACTATTAGCACTTCAGAATAAATAAGTAACGCTCCGAACAGTTTTGTCGTTTGTTCAAATAATTTTATTTGGCTGGAAAATTACTCATTGGTTTGCGCGTTTTTGGACATTTTTTAATGCCATTCTACTATTTAAACAGGAAGCACTCATAACATGTTTCCTTTCCTTTCTTTTCGTCTTTGTCTTTGTCTTCTTCAATACTCTTCTCGCTGACCTGTATTACCTCATTTTTAATGATGAAGTCAATCGATTTGCGAATGCGTGCTGTTGTCACTACAGTGTGTACGGTATGGATAGACGTTACGTTGCTGAACTGCTCGGAGTCTCCTAGCGAAGCATCATCACTTGATGCTGTAAGTATTGTGGAAATACGGTGTGGGTCCTTACTGGTTGAATGACTGATTGCAGGTGCTGACAACATGAGCTCTCGATATTAAAATAGCGTGATTTGAAACGATTGGTACCGTTGGCCCTAAGGAGCTTCGCGATACCAGACCCAGATGGAGCGAGGGGGTAAAGGCGTTTGTGAGTGAATATGTTCAAAGCACCTATGTTTCCTAATCGGAGAGCTGCAGATTGCGATTCGTGATGCCTCCCCCACTCTCAAGAACGCCTCTATTTCGACTATCTGCCGAGGTCTTCGACATGACCTTAACCTCAGTCACAAAAAGCTGCAGCAGCGAGCTCGAGAGGCACGGCCTGGGGAGATTGATGCCTTTAGTGCCCGTGTGCATCCATTCTGCATCTACCCCGAGCAGGTTGTTTTTGTAGATGAAACAAGCAAGGATAGCCGCGATACGATCCGTCAGTATGCTTGGTCCGAGATAGGAACATCTGCAGTGGTAAACCCGCCCTTCTTTCGTGGCAAAATAATTTCCGCCTTAGCTGCCTATGATTCTCAAGGATTTCTTTCATGGTCGTTCATTGAGGACACCTTCGCCCGCAAAACATTCTACAATGCCTTTATCGAGATCAATTTGCCTCAACTCCGCCCATGGCCAATGTCCGACTCTATTGTCTTGCTCGATAATGCTCAAATCCATATGTTCAGAGAGCTTACCGAGGCTGTCCAGACCAAAGAAGCTCACCTCTTTTCTACCTCCTTATTGCCCACATATGAACCCCATCGAGCTTGGCTTTGCCATCCTCAAGAAATGGATCCAAAAACATGCCAACTTTCCTCCCCAGCTACCATCTCACAAATAATGCTATTCCATTCAAGGCGTCTTTTGAACTTCCGCACTCTAAAAGCGTTACAACATTAACTAAGAAGGGTTCTGTTTGGCGAAAAAAATACTGCGTATTCTACCACTCGAAGCTTGGTTGGGTGGGACGTCATCACCCTCATCGGATACCGCAACATTCATCTTGACATCGCCTGTAGCATCGCCTTCGAGACCATCAATCAGGCCTGCATATGCATACGAGATGAGGACTAGGGAGACGAGGATCTTCATGAAGTGTATACTGTGCAATTGGTGAATATAACAGGTGTTGTTGAAAAGCGTGAGTTATGGATGTTCCTTGCAGCCGTTGATGCGAGTGAAACGAGAATGTACATTAGTTTCGGAACTTTCTTAAAGGTGCAGATAGTTGACGGCTTTGATAAAAGACAGGTGAAGGAACACCTTAAGAAAACAGGGCATTTTTGATGCTATCGTTAGAATCCTATCATAGTCTTACGAGAGTCTGGTCAATGATGTGCAGGCGTATGCTTGTGCAGGTTTTGTGGACGTTGCCGTAAGTGTTCTTGATAGGGGTCTGTGGCGCTCTTGCGAGTGTTGTAAGTGCCCTTGCGAGCGTAAAGTCTTGAGATGTGTCTCTGTGCAGCATATTGGGTAGGTGCGACTTCTTTATATACGTAACGAAGGTCGTAAATGAAACGAGTTGTTGTTACTTGCGAGAGGGGTCAAGGGCACATTGAGAACAGGAGGAATGCCGCAAAGATTAAGGGACAACACTAATGGATAACACCATGTTTCACGGGGAGGGTTCGCGGCAGAATTATAGGAACGCTGTCAGTTCCACAATCGGTTCTACAAAACTGGACTCTATGCGATGCAGATGCTATCCGTTAGTCCAGTGTCTATACAGTAAAGGAGACAAAGAACAACGAACAGCTTCTACCCCACATAAATACTGCTCTAGAAGAACGATCGGCTACACTACTATGACGTCATCATTCTGGAGGGTGCCACCAAATTTGTAACAACCAGAAGGCGGCATCAAGGGACAGCATTAAGGGTCAAAATCAAAGGACAACGCTAAAGGGCAGCATTGGACAAATCAAGAGACAACGTCAAGGCAAAAAATAATCAGGGTTCAACATCAAGGTTTAAAAATAGAGACAACATCAAGAGGCAATTTTAAAAATAGCATCAAAACACCACATTTGAGGCATGAGAAATGGGAAAAATCAAAGGACGATGCGATGGTAAGACAAAGGGGTGACGAAATATCACATCATCGTAGAGCCGTTGCTTGGCTGGAGTAGGAAATTTTCTTCGACGCGACACCTACCAGCCTTCTTCGGTCATAGAAATAGGCTAATTGGAAGATGATCTTGTGAATGAATAGCAGACTTCTGGAAGCCAAGCGTTTATAACGGCGTTGCTTTTGATCCTTCGATGTCGGCTTTTTTAGGCATATTTTGATAGAATACATGATAATTATTTGCTCACTAAAGGACAGAAAGAAAGGGAGCAAGAGGTGAGTAGCAAAGAAACAAGGAAGGGATCAAGGATAGAGAAGATATCAAGAGAGATAGCAAAGAAGGATCAAGGACAGGGAGATATAGAGACAGTTACAAAAAAAGGGGTAAAGTAATGACAGAGAGTGGTCCGCTGTTATTCTCCAGACACGGCGTATCTAGGATACCAGTTTTGCGCATGAGAGTAGTACAACAGATAAAGGCGTCAACTACAGGCTAGAGAATGAGAAAAAATAGTAGCGATTACCCTAAGTTCGCGGGTGTGCTCTGTATAGGGCACATCAACTGCTTTGGTAGTCAAGCGCTCATAGCGACGTTGCTTTTTGATCCTTCAATGTCAGCTCTTCCCATCATACTGAAGCAGAATTCAGTAAGCGTTGGATTGTTCACCCACTAATAGGGAACAAGACCTGGGATTTAGACCGTCGTGAGACAGGTTAGTTTTACCCTACTGATGAAATGTTGTTGCAATAGTAATTGAACTTAGTACGAGAGGAACCGTTCATTCGGATAATTGGTATTTGGGCCTGCCTGAGCAGGCAATGGCCCGAAGCTATCATCCGTTGGGTTATGGCTGAACGCCTCTAAGTCAGAACTCGTGCTAGGACGCGACGACTACCGTCTTTTTCCGATTCTTCTTTTTAGCGAGACGATGAGATAAAGGCGAGATTTACCCTCCTGTAACAGCGCCAAGGTCCAAAGCGCTGTTGGCTCACATTTTTTCGGGTTCAGTCTCCAAGCCTATTTTTGTATGGACATTTCACTCGTCGATCCATGTGCTACGGATATGTATTGATTTTGATTCAGAGTTAACAGGGGAGCGGTGAGGAAGGAGGTCATTACTGCTTTATTGACGACAATAGAGACGTAGCGAGTGGGCGAGAGGTCGTCGTATCCTTCATTGCCAGACGCAGACCCGACGCCTGCGCCTCCGGTGACCTTAGTCCTCCCGCTCGCTAGCAGTTCTGAGATCCAGGATGACTCAATAGTACCCTGTGATGGGCCTTCCGACAAGATGGACGATGCCTTGGGACTCGGTGCTGTCGCTGTCACTGCTGTGGCTGTAGTCGGGACCATGGATATAGACGAGTCGCCGGCTCTGTGCCAAGTTATAGTACTCGAACGGCATAGTCGGGACTTAACACTTTATTTCTCCATCTCGTCCTTGGACTCCTTGCCAATACTGTCTCCTTTGTTGCTGCTGATCCTACTTCCGATCCTGCTGCCACTGCTCCAATCGTTGCTGCTGTTGTTGCTGCTGTTGTTGTTGCTGAGGTGTTGGTGGGGGTGATGAATGTATTTGGGAATAGAAATCCGCCTAAGTAAACTCGGCATAGCAGCCATGCGGGTCCTGCGAGACAAAGATCTGTGGTTGAGGCAATGCAGTGATGGGTAGTGATAGTTGATCAGAGGGGTGTGGTTGAAGTTATTCTGGCTGGTAGGCAGGCGAACCTTCTCCTCCTCTTGGTAAAGGTGGTAATGCTGGTGCTGGTGGAGAGGGGTCTGGGAAGGAGTACCCCATCGATTGGAGGACTACTGACCGAGGTGTATTTGGGTGATAACTCGTCTCCTGTTGTTGCTGTTAGGTTGTAGTGGTTGTCCTTTTATTTAAAAAAAAAAAAAAAAAAAAAAAAAAAAAAAAAAAAAAAAAAAACATTGTTGTTAGTACTGATCTTAGTGCTGAGCGTTGACCTTCTGCACAATGGACGTTGTCCTCACAAAGGCTGTCACTGAACAATAAACCTGAGGTTCTTTCTCGCCAGCCTCCCTCCTTGTCCTTGCTCGTATACTTTCGGATGATGAACGGTCTGAAAAGCGAATAACAGTCGATCGGGCTAATATTGTTGGTTGGGGTATGGGTGTTGAGAAGTGGAATTGCCTTGCCTCCATTGTTCCCTACAGGCATAGGATCTTCCCGTCTTCGTTCGTGCTTGCCAACGCTTGGAGCCGCCACCATGCCTGCCCCAGCTCCTGTTGCTGCTGGGTCCATATCTCACAAGTCATCCTGATTTCCTTGTTTCGTTTGCTTGGTTGGTTAGAAGGACAAGAGTAGTGTGTGTGCGTGAGGGAAGGTGTTTTGTTGGTGAGCCGTCATCTCCCCGTCGTTACAGGAAAAATAAAAAAAAAGGTAAGTGTCGGAAAGATAGGAAAAGAGAACGCGGCCCGTGCGCCAACCGCACCGTGAGTGTTTTGTAGAGGGAAGCGGAATGTTTGAAGTTTTTAAAGCCAAAAAAATCGCCGAAGAAAGTATGGGGAAGTAAGAGGCTATAGATAGAAAATGGAGTATGGGTGACGGGAAGGAATTGAAGGGGAGTGCGAGAGAAAAAAATATGAAAGAGAAACTTTTTCGTATTAGTGTCACTAACGAGCAAAGATCGAAAAAAAATGTCTGACGATCTCTCTTCTTTTTTGCCGGAAACAAATGGTTCTCTGCTGCTTACCAGTCCACCCTCTATTCCTGCACACGCAATTCAATCGTGATTTTCGTAGGCATAAAAAAAATCTAGCAAGGATGCGAATTCGCACCGCTTTTTTTTTATTCATAGTAAAGATGTGTAAAGGGGATAGCAAGAGAAAGATGATTACGAGGGAAAAGGAGGTTAAGTGTTGAACAGAGAGGGGTGCAATAAAGAACAAAGAAAGAAAGATAGAAAGCAAAGAAAAACTGGCAAAGAAATAGGAAGAGATAAAGAGAAGAAAGCAAACAGAAAAAAAAAGCTCAGAATATACATGGATCATGCCCATCCTTGTCGCACTTAAAAGGTGGCAACAGCAACACCCTCCTTCTCCTGAACATCAATCTTGTCCTCCGTAGCTCCAGCAGCAGCGGCGGCAGACTTCTTTTTGCTCTTCTTCTTCTTCTTCTTCTTCTTCTCACCACTGGGCACATTGGCATCACCCTCAACAGAGTCGTTTTCCTCACCCTCCTCGTTATTGTTGTCCTCCTCCACGGACTCGACCTCCTCAACAACAACCTTATCGCTGGCAGCAGCACCGTTACTGGTAGTGGCACCGTTGGCGGCGGCAGCAGCAACGTTAACCTTCTTGGCCTGAGCCTGGGCCTGGCTCAACTCAGATTCCAACTGGGCGACGCGGGCAGACAACACAGCTTGCTCGGCCTCCAACTCGCCCTTGGTCACCTCCGAAGCCTCAATCAAAGTCTCTAACTCGGCATCGATAGATTTCTTCGCCTCAATGGCAGCAGAGAGCTCAGCAATCAAAGCATCCTTCTCGGCAGCGAGGGCCTGCTTCTCCTTGGACAAGATCTCAACTTCGGCAGTCTTGGTAGCAACAGCGGCAGAGAGGGTCTCCTTCTCCTTGTTCAAAGCATCGGTCGACTCGGACTTGGAAGAGTGCTCCTTGGCGAGGGCCTCCTTCTCCTTGATCAAAGTCTCGACCTGGGCAGTCTTGGCAGCAACAGCAGCTTCGAGATCGGCCTTCTCCTTGTGGATAGCATCATGAGCCTTCTTGGCAGTCTCATGCGAGGCAGCGACAGTGGCCAACTCGGCAGCAAGAGTCTCCTTCTCGGTGATGACAGATTTGTTGCTGGTCTCCTTGGCGGCAATCTCCTTCTGCAACTCCTCAATGCGCTTGTTCAAGGTAGCAGACTGCTCCTCAGCCTTCTTGGTGTTCTCGATGGCCCTCTCGGTCAATTCGACAATGCGGGCGTTGAGGGTCTCCTGCTTTTCAACCAACGAGGCGATCTGGTTGTTGGAGGTCTCTAACTCCTTGGTCAAGTGGTCAAACTGCTCCTGCTGGGTGCTGACGGCAGTGGCGTGGTTGCCCTGGAGCTCCTTGATCTGGGCATCCTTGGCGGCGATCTCGCTCTTGGCCTGGGTCAATCCAGACTCGGCAGTGGTAATCTTCTCCTTGGCAGCAGACAACTCAGCAACCTTAGCGGTGAGCTCTGTCTCCTTAGCAGCCAACTCGGCAATCTTGGTCGAAAGCTCGGCCTCCTTGGCAGAGAGAGACGACTCCTTGGTTGAAAGAACGTTGACGTGCTCCTCGTGCTTGGACAACAAGGCCTTGTGCTCCTCCTGGACACGCTTAACCTCGGCCTCCTTCTGGGCAACCTTGTCCGACTCCTGGGCGAGTTGGCTGCGGAGCATATCAATCTCCTCGATCAAAGAGTGCTTCTCACCTTCGAACGACTCCGCCTGGCTGCGGGCAACCTCCTCGGCGTGGCTGACGGCGTCGGCGTACTGCTCAACCTGAAGCTTTGAGTTCTCGAGTTCACCCTCCAACGATCGGTAGTCAGCCTCGAGTCCGGCAATCCTGGAATCCTTCTCGGTCAAGATCATCGAGCACTTGTGGTGAATCTCGTTGCGCTCCCTCAAGGCAGCCTCGGCGCGGTGTTCAGCATCCATGACGTTACGCGACATCTGTTGCGCATCGTTCTCGACGCGGGCAAGCTGCTGCTTCAAGTCGTGGTTGATTTCATTCATACGGTCCATCTGAGCGCCAAGATGAGCGCGGCTCTGCTGAAGATCCTGAATCTGCTGCTCCAACTCGGCGGCGCGCCCCGACTTTTCCGAAGCCTTGGCAGCCTGCTCCTGAGCGACCTTAATGTTCTCCTTCTCGACAGCGAGCTGCTTGACCAAAAGGGAGTTGGTAAAATTGAGCGACTCGATCTTGGCGTCGATGGACTGGGCACGGCTCTCGGTCTTCCTGGCGGCCTTGACGACTTCGTTGTTGGCATCCAATTGCTTCTGGAGAGTGTCAGCCTGGGCCTTGGCCTTTTCAATCTGGGCAGTGGCAGCAGCAATCTCCTTGTCCTTGGCAGCCAAAACAGCGCGAAGGGCCTCGAACTCCTCGTTGGGGACAACTTTCTCGACAACAACAGTCTTCTCGACAACCTTGGGTTCCTCCTTGACAGCCTTGGCCTTGACGGGCTCAGCAACCTTGACGGGTGCGGTAACCTTGACTGGTTCAGCAACCTTGACGGGCTCAGCAATCTTAACAGGCTCTGCGACCTTGACAGGTTCAGCGTCTTTGACGGGCTCGACTGCAGCGGCAGCAGCCTTGGCAGCCTTCTTGGCCTTCTTGGCAGAGACCTTGGGCTCCTCGATCTTGGTATCCTCCACCTTGGTCTGGACGATATCGACAGAAGCAGTGACGGGGGTAACAACGGGGCTCGAGACCTTGGCGGGGGCAAGGGTGGAAAACTCGATCTTCTCGACAACAGGGACAGGGGCAGCGACAGGGGCAGAGGTAGAGGCAGGGGCAGCTGCCTTGGCAGCGGCGGCAGCCTTCTTGGCAGCCTTCTTGCTCACGGGCTGGACTGAAGTGGCATCGAGGAGATCGTAGGGGTTGGAGGAGACGACTCTCTCGTCGACGACCTCATCTGCGCTGGTAGTGTCGTTGTCCTCGGCAATCTTCTTAGGGCGAGCTCCTACCTGGACAGGCCTAACGTTCAACAACGAAAAAGTAGGAAATGTAAGTTTGGTTGGTTAGATCAATGGACATGCCAGGAGAAGGAGGATGTGGGTGAATGAAAAACAAGGTTCTTCCCGTATATTCTTCCCATGGGAACACAAAACGCTCCCAACGACATGCTCCCAGTGGAACACTTGATGGAAGTACAAAGAAAAAAGAAAATACAATAGTTCCCGCAAATGACGATGCATCATCCGCATTGCCTATTTCCATGGCTTTTGTTGTTGCTTCTTCCTTTTTGTCGACGGGAACAACTGTTTGTCTAAGGCTGAAATATTGAGAATTGTCGTTTTCCCATGGTATGACTGCCATCTAAATCCCTTTGTCCCATGTCGCATAACATCGCCTTCCTTCCTCTCTTTCTCCCACATTCGATTTCTTTGTGGAAATTCACTTTGCTCGTCAAGTTGAGCGCCAAAGACGCTGTACAACATCACCAACAACGCCACAGAAAAAAAAGGCTGTTGTGTGGTTCTTCCTTGCCTCTAAAGGGCTCTTTAGACAGAGATTTGCACAATCCTGACAACCCATTTCGTAGCTTTGTCCCTTTTTCAGTGTTCTTCAGAACAATAACCCCTTTCTTTCTCCTTGAATATGGTTCAATCGCATAGCTGCTTTTGTTCATTCCTACTGTGGGGTTACAAAAGGAGGAAAGAGAGGAAGGAAGAAACAAAGTCCAACACAACGGAAAGAAAGCTTAATCGTGTCCCCTTTCTCTCCCTGCTCTCGTTAACAATTAACAGAGAATCCAAGAATGAAAGAAAAGGTGTCCCTTTTTTTTTTCTCCCTCATCCCTCGTTAACGACATAACAATGGTCGTCCAAGAATGAATGAAGGGAATAAAGCGCTATTGTTGTCCCCTTGTTGGCTCTTCTCCTCTCCCCGTTAATAACCATAACAAATGAGTCCAGGATGAAAGGTTAAGGCGTTATTGTTGTTCCCTTTTTCTCCCTCGTTTGATCCATCCTGTCAACGATCATAAAGAATCACCTCTCCGCTCCTGCCGTAAATAAAAGCGAGAGCTAACACTTTTTCCTAAACAACAAAAGAACTCAAAAAAAAAAAAGAAAACAACAACAACAGGTGGAAACGTACTTCTTCTTGGGCTGCTTTTTGTTTCCACGCTTAACAGCTTCAGACTCGTGCTCCTCCAGAAGTTCCTTCTGAGCCTGCTCGGCCAAGACGGCGCGCTGGAGCTTTGCCTGGGGCTCGACCACGTTCTGGTAGACGTAGGCGGCTCCTGCTCCTGCAACCACGAGACCGATGGTGATGGTGGTAGGGTTGACGATGTTATCCATTGTGTTTTGTTAAGCTGATCTGATGACCGATCCGAGATGACAAACGGGAAGAGATCTATGGAATGAGAGCAGATGGCAGAAGACACAAATGATGTTAGTCCTGTCCTGTCTACCTTTTGTTCTCTTAGTCGTCTTCTTCCCAATGGCAAAGTGTCGTCATGAGTCGTAGTTTGCCTGTTGTTGCTGTGTCCGGTTTGAAAAAAAGACGTAGTATTGTCTATGCTCGCGTGTGCGTGTGCGTGTGTGCGTGTGCGTGTGTGCGTGTGCGTGTGTGCGTGTGCGTGTGTGCGTGTGCGTGTGTGCGTGTGTTTCCTTTGTCCAACTGATGGCTTTCCTTGCTTGTTTTTGGCTGATCCAGTCGAGTGATCAGCCCTGCAATGGAATGAATGAACGAGAAAGTGAGTAGGTGTTGCTACAGTTGTTATTAACAACGTGTTACCTGTTGTATGCGCTCTTTTGCTCTATAGGTGTTAGACCAGACAAGAAAAGAGGAGGCAAGCAAAGAAAGCAATAAGAAGGGACGGGGAGTGATGGAGGGAAGAGAAGGGGATAAAGAAAAGGAAAAAGGAAAGAGAAAAAGAAGGAAAGGGAAAGAAGCTCAAAGAAGTAATAATTCAGTCCGTACGGGACACTAGACGAGTGGGTTGGTCAATCATGCTTCGGGTACAAAGAAGAACGGATTCTTACAGTGGATTATTGACCCTGCCTGTCTGTCTGTCGACTCCCTCTTCCCAGCGTATTGTTATCTATCTCCGCCTGTGATCCGTACGTCCTTCCCGTTGACATGTTTCCAGTTGCATGGCTGCACTCCCGTCTATTATTTTCTCTTGCCTTTTGTATGTATAGTTAGCATGCTGTTCTGAAGGAACATCACACGACCAGCACACATCATCACTCATCACCCCTCCCTTCTCCTTTATGACCATTACGCACATTGACCGGTCTTTCCCTCTCCCACTCCACACACATATATACACACACTCACACTCACACTCACACTCGCATTCAGAAACACGGACATAGATACCATCCCAGCTACTGTTTACCTCAAACACTTCGAGTAGTTTTCAGTTGCTCTCCGAGGGGTGCGCCGGACAAAGAACACCCTGGATAGGGTCGGTTTCCTTTGTCTGATCAAATCAGGTCGTTGTCTGAAATCTGAAATACACTCACTGATCGCCGTTGCCTGGATTGGATGATGATGATGGGTTGATGAAAGGAACCCTTCACGTACACACACACAGACCTAAATTGTACGTGGCTGCTAGTTACAGTCTGTGAAAAAACCGCCATGTTCTATGTTTTCTTAAGATGGCCATTGTTTTTTCAACGACTTTTGTTCTGTCGTTATCCGTCGCTGTCATGTTTCCTTCCAGTCAACAGTCAAAGGTTGTTTTATTTGTATTCGATAGCGCTGACCTCTCCATGACGCTGTCTGTGCACATCTTCCCCCCCCCCCCTCCCACAAACCCTCCACACTCAATTGCAAATTCATCCCTTGATAATTTTCCCTTCAGATGTTCCCCCTTCCCTCCCCTTCCTTTTGTTGCTTCTTTTCTTTCCTGAGATTAACAGGAAGGATATGGAATATGGCATTCAACTAATCCTAAAAGGAAGCATTAGTTAACGACATCGAAATATGCATTGCCGATTGAACGGTGCAGATTGTCTGTTTCAATTCTTCTTTTACACGATCATAGAATGGATCTCTCTTGCTCTCTCTGTATCTTAGCACCAACAGGAATCGGAAGAAACGTTGATCTGTACTTTTTTTCCTCCTCCTCTTCCTATCATGCTTTGCATTCTGTCTCTTCTTCGCGCCTTTCACCTTTTCTCATTTCTTTTTTTTTCTGACTTTCATCTTCATCAGATCATATACCCTCCTTTACACATTACCTTACCTCTAACGACACTCACTCTTTTTCCCTTATACCCATACTCTCTCAATATACTTCCTCACCTCATCTCATCAAAGCACAATGATCCTCCTCCACCACAAGCCTGGCGTTCCCCACCATCGCAACACAATCCTCTCCCTGGGCCAAGCAACAACTCAGATCCTTCTAGGAGCTCTCCTCATCCTCTCTTCTTCACCTTCATCATCACAATCATCAGGATCATCAATCGTCGCGGCAGATGCCTCTTCCTTATTCGACTCGCTCACCAGTTTCGTCAGGATTAATAATAACAATAACCAGCATCACTTCCGGGAGAGTGACGAGAACCAGCACCAGCAGGAGCAGCTTGCAAATTTTAATGCTTTGATGGAGGAGGAGGATGCGGGACAGGAACAGGGAGATGAGCATATGCAGAAGGCAGAAGGACAGAAGGGAACATTGGTTTCGATCTTAGAGAGCGTCTACTCCTTTGCCGCCAAGAAAGTCGGCGTCAACCCAGCACCAACAGCAGGAAAAACTCCCGTTGCACCAACAACAGAACTTATCGCCAACGACGACGACGAGCAGCTCCGCTTCCAATACCAAGGAACAAGTCGTCACCTCGGCCAATGGGACCTTGTCGGCGTCTCTGGCGTCAGCGCAATGCATGCGACTTTGATCCCCAATACCAACAAGATTGTCTTTCTGGAAAAGGTCGAGAAGAATACACATGCGTACCTGACAGAGAATGCGGAAAAGTTTGCGTTTTCGGTCGAGTACGATATTGACAAGTCGACTTTTAGACCGCTTCATACAAAGACGAACCAGTTCTGTTCTGCGGGCGGATACCGTCCCGATGGTGTAGGTTTTGTCCTCTTGTTTTTTATGCTCTTTTTTTGTTTGTTTGTTGCTTATGTTCGTTGAGCGTACTTATGGTGCATACAATTCTAATAGAGATACGAACCTGGTGCAGAACGATATTTTCAGATTGATATATTCATATCTCAACCTAAACTTCATTTTTCCTTCCTCCCTTCCTTTCTTCTTCTTCTAACACCCCAACCACCAAAAACATTAGACGATCGTCTCCCTAGGCGGTGCAGAAGCACAATCAGACGTAGCCGAGGGCTGGAACTCTCTTCGCTTCCTCTCCTCCTGCAACGCAACCCACTCTCGCTGCGACTGGGACACCCGCAACGACATCACCCTCAAGACTGGACGCTGGTACCCGACCGTCGAGGCCCTTGCTGATGGTCGTCTCTTTATTTTGGGCGGCGCTACCAAGGGTGCTTCAATGAACGATAAAGAAATCGGAGTCCCTTCTTGGGAGTTGTACCCTCCCTTGCCCAGTAACCCTACATACTTTGCGTTCTTGGATGAGACCTTGCCTTATAATTTGTATCCCGTAAGTATCTTTCTTCCTTCGTCGTTTTTTTTTGTTACTGCTCACCATTACATGTTTCAAGGATGCTAATCATGCACGCTTTTTTTTTTTTTTTTTTTTTTTTTTTTTCATACGTCTTCCTGTAATAGATGGCGCATCTGCTCCCAGACGGGAACTTGTTCATCTTCGCAAACACCCGTGGAATCATCTTCTCCACAAAGACCTGGTCCGTCCTCAAAAACCTCCCCGAACTCCCCGGTCCGCCTCGTAACTATCCCCTCTCTGGTGGCTCTGTCCTCCTCCCCCTCCGCCCCGAATTCAATTACGAACCAGAAGTCCTCATCTGTGGAGGTGCCACCGAATTCTCTTCCCATGGTAAAGGACAGGATCAGTGTGGTCGTATCAAGCCCTTGGCCCAGGACGCGGATTGGGTCATGGAGGCTATGCCCATGGGCCGTATGATGCCAGATATGACTTTGCTCCCAGACGGGTCGGTAATGATGTTTAATGGTGCCAACATGGGTACTGCCGGGTATGGACGCGCCAAGGATCCAGTGTTGAGACCCATTCGGTACCAACCCTGGGATTCTTCAGAAACCGTCCAAGCAGATTCGCGCTTCACGATTCAGAACCCATCCTATATCCCTCGACTATATCACTCCATCGCCATGCCCGTTCTCGACGGCCGTGTCATGGTCGCCGGCTCAAACCCAAACGCAAACACCCGGGAATTGTCCGAATTCCCAGTCGAATACCGCGTCGAGATGTTCTCCCCCGGATACATGTTCACCGACACACCTCGTCCACTCCTCAGAGCAGAGGCCACCATCGGTCGCACTATCAACAGACCCAAAGCCCTCTCCATCCAAGCCCTCCAAAAGGCCAACGCCAACCCAGAACGCGGTCAGGGCGACGGCGACACGACTGAAAATGTGATCTCTTTCGACACTGTCTTTGAAGTTGAGGTCAAGTTCTATAGTGGGCTTGTCACCTCCGAGGCCCAGGCCCTTACTCCTAAAGGAGGCGATGTTGGTAACAAGCCGTCGAGGGTGCAGGTGAACCTGTTGAATGGCGGGTTTGCGACGCACTCGACACATATGAGCCAGCGGTTGGTTGGGTTGGAGGTTGTTGGGTATGTGCCGAATAAGGAGGGTAGGCTGGGTAGGTTGAAGGTGAAGGGACCTAGGGATGGTGCGTTGACACCCCCTGGGTGGTACCAGATGACAGTTGTTGAGAACGGCGTCCCTAGCGAGGGCATCTGGGTCCGCGTCCAGTAATTTAATATCCCCTTCCTTCCTTCTTCCGTATCTTCAATTGACCATACTCCATCGACGCGAAAATAAATCAAAAAAGCAGTCAATTTGCCATGGGTCATTGTCAGTCGCTTCTACAAAAAAAAAACGTTCACACGCGGTCAAAAAGATCTTTTCCTTTTCTTTTCTTTTCTTCCTCACCGTTCAACTGAACAGGAAACACAGAAGCAAAGGATTCAGGACCTGTCCGACTCATCAACCAAGGAAACAATACAATACTTAACTCCACTCATCACCTACTTCCGCAAATCGTCATGGCAACACGCGCAATGCACGCGTCAAAGGTCGCAGCGCCCTCGCTGTCATTCATGTCGCGCAGAACAACTAGACTGCACAACCCCATCACCCACGCCCTCGCCAGACCTCTGATCACAAAGTCCCTGCACCACACAACAATCCCAGCAGCAACAGGAGTAGTGTCACAGAGGATGTTCCTGTCGTCTGCGTCATCAGGAGGAAGTAATGGGTCCAGGGACCTGACCCGCGCAACCGCACTCGTTTACTCCGAATATGGTCGTCCCACCGAAGTTCTCAAGTAACGATATCTCTTTCTCGCTCTTTTCCCTTTTCTCGCCCACTTATTTTGCAAACATTGATATCTGGCACACAGACTTCAACAAGGATCCTAACTGGGCCCTCCGTATTTCTTACTTAATATCTCTCTTGTCATGGGAAACCAACAGGGTGCTGAAGCATACGTTGGCACCGCCAGGAGAAGATTCCGTCCAAGTCCAATTCCTGGCATCTCCCATCAACCCGGCAGACATCAACCAAGTCGAAGGCGTCTACCCTCTCAAACCCCCCATGACCACCCACCTCTACTCTATCTCTTCTTCCACCAACAACAACAACAACAACCCACCGGTAGCAGTCGGTGGCAACGAAGGCGTCGCCAAGGTGATAAAAGTCGGGTCTAAAGCCTCGTCGCACTTTAAAGTCGGTGATTGGGTGGTCATGGGATCCGCAGGATTGGGCACCTGGCGGTCGCATGGAAACTTTCTGGCCAAGGATTTGACAAAGGTTAGGGCGGTGGAAAAGATGACGGAGGGTGGGGATTCGTCGGATCTGGATGTTGTCCAGTTGGCGACTTTGACGGTTAATCCCTGTACTGCTTATAGGATGCTCCGGGATTTTAGACAGCTTTCTCCAGGTAAGCAAATAGAGCGAAAAAAAAAATGGGGAGCAAAGTTTTCGGAAACAACAGGAAAGAAACGGACACTAACAAAACTACCTGACTCTTCTCCCTTCAATTGCACAAAACAATGACACTCAGGTGACTATGTGATCCAGAACGGCGCAAACTCGGGAGTGGGCGAGGCAGTCATCCAGCTTGCAAAACCCCTGGGTGTCAAGACCATCAATATCATCCGTAACCGGCCCGGTCACGAACAAGTCGCCGCTCGTTTGACAAAACTCGGAGCGACCCATATCCTGACCGACGACCAGCTTGGGAAATTGGAGACCAAGGAACTTGTCAAGTCCTGGACGAAGGGCCATGAAGTCAAATTGGCTTTCAATTGCGTTGGTGGCAAACCTACCACCGAGATGGCTCGCCTCCTCAGGTACATTACATGGAGCACGCGCAATTATTTACATGTGCGATTATTTTTCTGTTTGCTGCAAGTGTGCATGAGTGGACCATTAGCGTCTTGCCTAACACCTCTGCTTTTATTTTATCTTGCTTCTTCTCTCTCCTTTACAAAAAACAACAACAATAGCAAGAACGGCCATCTGGTAACATACGGCGCCATGTCCCGCCAACCTCTTATCCTCCCTGCAAGTCTCCAAATCTTCAAAAACGTCCACGCCTCAGGCTTTTGGCTCACCGCCTGGAACGATACCCACTCCACCGTAGAGCGGCAGGAAATGATTGATCGCGTTGTTGAGGTTATGAAAAAGGGCCAGTTCGAGGAGATTGAATGTACGAGGAATCAGTGGAGTGTTACGACGGTTGATATGAAGGTTTTGGAGGGGAGGTTGTTGGATGCTGTCGGGAGGGCGACGAGTGGCGGGCATGGTAAACAAGTTTTCCTTATGGAGTAGACGTATCGATGAAGATTGAAATGAACAGTACATTTACGGAACAAGAGTGATGATATGATCACATATGAGACTTGATTATGTTTTGAACTGGTTTTATTTTGCTTCATGACTTTCCCTCTCTTATCGAATCCCGGCTTCGTTCTCTCTTCAACCCGGCCCCCGATGTCAATGAAATATCCCTGTGAGTTATTGGACAAGGGTCGTCTCTCCTTCCACTTTACTTTCTCCATTGCATAATTAATCGTTCACTTCACTCCTTTCAATGGTCCAACCGCAGGACATGCTGTTTGACAAACAAACAACTCAAAAAGAGAGAGAACTGGACACATGGAAGAAAAAAAGTTTTACAAAAGACCGAGCCCTCCCAGGCACGCACGCAATGATACAACACCATGCGTACTCCAAAACCCGAACCCGGAACCCCAGGCCCAGGCCCCTCTTCGCAAGAAGCACACGCAAAAAGTTATTGAAGTGTTTTTTTTGTTTGAGGTCAGCCAGTGTGAAATACAAAATAACCACATGGGTTTTCTCGGTAAATGATTAACTGTCATCACACCTCTCAAGAACAAAAAAACCTTTCAATAACTTGCGTGAGAATACTGCCTTAACACAAAGACAGCACTTCATCCACATCGCGCCCACTCTTGAAATCAACTGTCCGTGTATAGTCGTCGCATGTTGTCCACATTCCAAAAAAAAAAGTCCACTTGAAAAGGCTTGGGGAGATCCATCTGTTGATTTTTCAGTTTTATTGAAATGCGCGCGACCAAGACAAGACGAGGCTGTGTCCAAGTGCCCAGCAAATTATTGTTCTTGAACAATAATTTAGGCAACGAGGGCGGAGGCGGTGGCGGACTCGCTATTAGGTTGCAAAAGCAAAAGAAAAAAAATAATTGGTCAATATAGTACAGCAGTCGCTTTGCAAAAGTGAAATGAAAAATCACAGACCAATACCGAGCAGAGATTGAGTCCAAATCAGAAGCAACACTGAGCTTGCTTCCACAAAGAGAGAAAAAGAACATCGTCAAGTGCCCTGACTCAAAAGACAAAGGCACCCATAGTTTTCTTCCCCTCGTTGCGAAAAAGCAGGTTGGTTGACTCCCGACGAGGATCGCACTCCATTAGCACTCTGCGTACTGTCCGAAAGAAAACGTCTCCATTTCGTCCGTAAACAAAAATAAAGAGAACGTTTGTAAAGAAAAAAGGGTATAGGGGAGAGTGAATAGGGAAAAGAGGGTATACGAAAAACAAAAAAAAATAGAAAAAGGCAAAGCACGTCAAGCAAAAACAAGAGCATAAAAACCCAATGGAACGACATGGTACTATTTCCAGGTAGGAGGGAGCTGGCCAGCGGTCTTGTAGTAACGGGCAAGACGGTGGATACGGGACTCGATCAAAATGAGGCGGAACTTGCCATCGCAATCCTTGCGGTTACGCTCGAGGTGCTTGCGGACGGCGACAGCCTTCTTGATCAAGTGGTAGAGATCCTCGGGAATCTCGGGGGCAAGACCGTTGGACTTCAAGATACGGAGGATCTTGTTACCGGTGACGTTCTTGACCTGGGCGATACCCTGGGAGTCACGGAGGATGACACCGATCTGGGAGGGGGTCATACCCTTCTTGGCGAGCTTGAAGATCGAGTCGCAGACATCCTCGGGGGAGGTCTTCAACCAGGAAGGAGGAGAACGCTTGTAGGGGAGAGCGGAGCTCGAGATACCCTTACCACTGCTGTGCATGCGACCCATTTTGAATAATTCTGTTCATCGAATGAAATAAAAAAACAAATTGTTGATGAGTTGATCTGGTCTGTCACTGTCAGGTTGAGAGTGTTGCTATTGATGCTTCCTGTTGTTGTTCTAGTTATTATTTTGTTTCTCGAATCTAGATCCAAGAACTTCGGGTGTGAACTGGATTCCTCGCGCGTCATTCAATTGAGAGTGATGAGGTGTATCCTTTTCTTTTTCGTCGTTTGTTGTATTTGTAGTAGTCGTTGTCCAGAGAGTGTTGTAGTTGTCGCCAAGAGCTGATCCTAGGAGGCGTGTCCTGAATCCCGATGAGTTGAATTGTGAATGACCATCCTAGTAGTCTACCTTTGTGGAATGTGCGAGAGAGAAAGAAACAACAAACTTCTAGGACCAACTCGCCTTTTGTGTCTGCGAAAAAAAAAAAAAAAAAATAATCTGGATTCGCGGATTGAAAATTTTTTGTCCGATTAGTTACGATGTGGTAGAGACAGCAATCGCGCATTTTACTTTTATGAGTAGATCACATGATATATCGAGCAGAAGATGGGGGGACAGCCAAGCGCGTGCGGAACGAAGCGACATATCGACATCTTCTTTCCTTTCTTCACTCTGATTACAAAGGACTCAATTGCATGGATATAATAGAAAGAAATATGGTTCTTGAGTTACAGAAGGTCCTGCACTCGTTGTAAAGTGTCTCAATGGCTCCTTCAGCTCAAATGAAGCGACAAGAAGAGTGCAGTCGGTTCCCTCTCCTCTCCTTGCCTTCTCATGTCCACGTCGCAACCATTGCTCCCTAACATCCAAAAAATTGCTTGCCTCGACCCTTCAGCCGCTGGTCGTTTATTATTTTGATCAGTGCATATGTGTGTTCTAGACAACGCCCTCTATAGTGCCCTTCAGCGTCTCACCTACATCCCTGGAATACCCCATCTCGCATTTATCGCAAACGCACCTCCTTCCCTCCCCCTTTCCTTTTTCACAAGATCAAAGGATCAAGGTTCGTCGACTCAATCATGGTTCATGCGTCTTGTCTGACCTGCAGCAATCATAAAGTCATGGACTAATCCATTTCGAGGGATTGGATCTCGACAATTCAACTTTCCTGTATTTACAATATCACACACAAACACGCATCCACCCATTCAGCAACAGACCGACCTGCTCAAAATAACATTGACCATCGGATGTTTCTATATGGTCACTCTCTGTCATCCTTCCAACCTACGTTTTGAGCACAGAACGCCTGAAAAATGGTGCTTTACTGGACAATAAAGGAGAGGCCGGCATTGTTCTTAGTCAATGAAAAGTGGACATAAGAGGATGGATCCGACAGGACATAAGAGGAATCGGCTGCCGTAATGATGTACATGTACCGGTATGGCAGCCGCAAAGAGTAACAGTGGCTTCAAATGAACGAATTATGTTCGGTTAAGGTGATGTGGAGGTATTTAAGGTAAAGAGACAAAGAGGGAGATTCCGCTGATGGCAGATGTGTTTGCATGCGGTTTTTCTGAGGTGTCAGTAGAAAAGCGCCTAGGATAAGTGTGTGAAGAGTGAATGGGAGAGAACAAGGAGAGCATGGATGAGTGGGATGACCAGGCGGGGAATGGTCCGGCTGTGGGAACATAGCTTTGGCATTAGCAAGCAAGATGTGAAAGAAGAGGTCAAGACATGCGTGCGTACAATGTGCTGATAACCAGTTTGTCGAATATCGGTCCACTCGGCTTCCTTCTCGTCATTCTCCTTCTTTTTCGTTCCTTCGCAAAGTGTCCAAAGCAAAGTCCAATCCGGAGAATCTTCAAATCATTGGCTTTTCCCCTCCTTCCTCGCCAACCTTATCCCCTCTCTTCTTGTTCATTTTTCAACCTTGCTGACTTTCTTCTTCCTTGCCTCATTCTTTTTCCTCAGCCCAGCTCCTTTCTCTGTTTCTCGTCATTCCTCTCATTCCCCCATCACCATCACACCACTTCCTTCATTCCGACAGTCTCTCCTCCTTCCTTCCTTCACCCTTCCTTCCTCTTCCTCTTGTGCTCACCCCTTTAACCCTCTGAACTCATACAACCAACACAAACACGAACACAAATAATCAGTCATCACATAATCAAGACCCTGCCATCTTCCTTTCCTCCCTCCTCGTTCTGTCCCACCATGCACCCCCACCAACACCAACAACACTACCAATCGCCACTCCCTCCTCCTCAATCACAAAGCGGTCTCACTGTCATCATCGTCGGTGGCGGGATCGGTGGCCTGTCCCTCGCCAACATGTTTGAGCGAGCAGGAATCAATTATCTGATCCTTGAAAAGGCCACTACCATTCGTGCCCTCGGTTCCTCTTTGGGATTAGATGCTAGTTCCTTGCCTGTGATGGAGCAATTGGGGTTACTAGAGGACTTTTATCAAGCTTCGAAACCTGTGAGGCACTTTAACTTCTATAATGAGGGGGTGAAACCGATTGGGATGATTGACTTTTCGGATCTCCAGGAGATGTAAGTTTCTTGGTTTTTTTTCTTCCTTCTTTGCCTCTTGGGGAAGGAAGGAAAGACGGAAGGAGGAGGGTGGAATGAAATAGAAAGAAAACCAAAAGAACAAAGTAATAGGAAAGAGAGTTGATGGAACAAGAAAAACAAACAAAACTTAACGGAGCAAGGAAAATAGTAGTTGGCGGAACAAGAAAAACAAGATAGTTGGCAAAAACAATGAAAGCATAAAAAAAACTTTTCTCACCGTACACTTTACCTTAACTGACTCTTAACTTGAACCATCCAACTCCCTTCAACGAAATAGCGGCGGGTACCCGGCGATTATCTTGGACAGGCCGGCGTTCTACAACGTACTGCTGAAAAACATTCCCAAAGAAAAGATCAAATACAACAAGCGCGTCCTCACCATCACCCAGGATGCGGATGGTGCCACCGCCATCTGCTCCGATGGCAGGTAAGAAACTCGTTTGTTCACACCGTCGACCCTTCCTTTGTCTCCTTCTCAAACAAGAAATGGGGGCTTAAGAGAGGATATGGTTGACCTTTCTACCCCGCATTTATTTCGGCGTTTATTGTTCCTTTTTATCATTCAACGACCAGTGACGATCGTCTCCCTCTCGTTGGTGAACGAACCTCTCCTCCGTTCTTTATCTGCCTCTGCGGTGCATTAGCCACCCTCTTACTCAATATACCTTACTCCAATTGCACGCCCCCTGTCTCCTTTACAATTTAATACCTAAAAATGATACATCGGTATTCCCAGCAGCTCCATTTCTTTCAAATACCAGCTCGCCATTGCTCATGCTATCCGACCCCCAGAAAGGTTCTCGGCCCCCTTTGAGCTCCAAGGGGGAGAACTTTCGAGAGTCTTCGCCCGGGCCTAGGTGCATCGTCCTCGTCCTTTCTCATTCTTCATTCACTCTCCGCCTCCTTCCTATAATCCATCGCCATCATTCTGAGTATTAGAAGGAAAAGGACATCCAAGAAGGATGCTCTCCTTTGTCTTTCATGCACGCCAACATCCCGTTGTCATCGCTCCTTGTTGTTGTTTTTGCTCTCACAGATACATGCATCTATTTGTTATCATGCGAATTGTCACAATCATTTTCTTTTGTTTTTCTGCCTTGCTACCATTCCTCTGAGTCCCTATTTGCAAACACTTTCCTCTCATTTTTGTCCTTGGTCAAAGAATTTTGTTTCTCATTGTCGGCTCTTGAAATATTAACCCCTCTACCTCATTTTCAATTTCCCTTGTGCCTTTTTCTTCCTTCCTTCCTTCCTTCCTTTCTTCATCTCGTTTTTTTTCTTCTAGTGCCTACTTGAGCTCAATCATCATTGGAGCAGATGGCGCATACAGCGCAGTCCGGCAGAATATTTACAAGAGTCTCAAGGCTAAGGGCAAGCTCTCGTCCAACGACGCTAAACCCTTAGGGTACAACCAGCACTGTCTTGGTACGTTAAAACGTCTCGTGAACGAATGAACAGAACCACCACACTTGATTTTTTCTTTTTTTTTTTCTTGTGCATGTTTGTTTGTATTTATTTCATTTGCTTATGTTGTCCGTTTTGGTTTTGTATTTGTTTACATGTTTGTTTACACGGATGTGGTGTGAGGATTATAAAACGGAATAATGCAGACTGGCACGATGCATGTTTTTATGCATGCGCAATCTCTCAACAAGCACGATATCAAGAAAGTACACTCTCACTCACAACTCGTCGTCTGTTATTTTCTCCGCCGCCTTCCTCATTCTCCTTTTGACTATGTGCGTGGTATACGCCATCATCTTTTCCTCCTCTATTTCTCCTTCCGCATCTATCGGATCTGATCGTTTTCCTTTTTTTTTTTTTTTTTTTTTTTTTTTGTTGGCCTACGTCTCCCTCTGGCAATGAACTAAAATAGTCGGCGTGAGCAAGCCATTCGACCCGGAATTGTACCCTGTTCTCAAGAACGACTACACCGACTTTGAGATTGTCATCCCCAAGAACGATCCCTTCTATGTAAGTAGTTGTTTTTGTCCTATTGTGCACGCTGTGTTTCATTGCTGGTTACATGGATTATGATTCTCTAGAACCTCGTTTCGTTTCTTTCTTTCCTTTGCTCTCGTTCGTTACACATAATTTCTTTGTGGATGAGAAGCGTGTCTAGACTAGAAGGATCGATCTTCAGGGCCTAGTCCTTCTTTTCTAGTCTCTCACCTTGTACCACCACAACTGACAATCTATCTGGTTATTTTTTTTGTTCGTTACTCTCCCCCCCCCTTCCCTCTCCTTCAAAAGGCGATTTACATGCCCCTACCAAACAACCGCATCTCATGGGCAGTCATCCAGAACGTCCCCCGCGCAGATGAATCCTCCGGCGACTCCTTCCGTTTCTCCGAATGGGGCCCGCACGCAGCCAAAGAAATGGCCGATTATGTCCGGCATCTTTCTAACCCATTCCTTGAAGGTGGTACCCTGGGCGATGTGATTGATCATACGCCAATGGAGTTGGTGTCCAAGATTATGCTCGAGGAAAAGTTTTTTGAGTCCTGGTATGAGGATCGTGTTGTCCTCCTTGGTGATGGTAACATTATTTGTCTTGTTTATCTTTGTTGTAAGATGAAGTGGAGAGAAGTTATCAGATGGATGTACTAACTGTAGACCTCCATGTATCTCATTTTCTTTCGATGTTTGATTCTCAGCCTGCCATAAGGTAAAAGATACCAACGCACAGACACACTTCATCATCTCGCGCGCACTCCGCACCCTTGCTAGCGCTCCTTCTCAAAAAACCTTCATTTACACCATCCTGTTCCTCTTCTTCCTTACTCATGTCACCCCATCCCCCTCCCCTTACAACAGGTGGTGCCGAGCGCAGGACTGGGTGCAAATCTGGCGATCTTGGAAGGCGTACATCTATGCAACCTTCTAGTGGACATGCCATCAACTAATCAAAAGGATATCACTCGTGTCTTTGAAACCTACTACCGCCAACGTGCCAAAATCGCGAGACTCGCCCTCGGCAACTCGCGCCAATTTGGAAAAGTCATGGGCGATCGGGTAAGAATCTTTCTTCACTCTATTTTCTTTTTACTTCTGTTGGACTTTTTGGCTGAACGAAAAAGGGAGTGCACAGACTAAGAACATCACCAAGTTAATTATGAAGCTTCATCCCTCTCATTCTCGTTTACATATCCCTCGCCTACTTTCCTTCTTCCTTATTCTTCCTTCTCTCCTTCGTTTAACATCCAAATAGGGCCCAATTTCACAACTGGTACGAAAGATATTCCTTAACCACATCCCGGCTCGGATATCAAAACAGGCAAATACTCAACGGATCCAGTACAGACCCCAATTACATTTCCTCCCTCCAGCGCCTACAGCCGCCAAGGGTATTGTTCCAGCACGACCTCAAGAGCCTAGACTGGATTGGGGTAGTAGGGCAATTAAGAAGTCTCCGTCGCTTCTTCTTTGATTAAGAAGTATGTGGAAGATGGAATAGGGAGAGATGAAGGGAAACAGGGGGGAGGGATATAGGGCAGGACCCTTTAAGTACATAACATAGCATAACCTAATATACGCGATCATACCCCGCGACAACCAAACAATATAAGCGCAAATATGGAACTAAAGAAAGGTTGTATTTGTTGGAAGGTATGCAAAAAAAAGGACGAATGGATATGCAATGGGTCATTATGTTAAAAAAAAAATAGTGTAGTCGTGGAAAATATGTAATGAGTGATGCAAAAGCAACTTTGAAAAGGAATAGCAAAAAATACAACAAGAAGTCATACGCCTCTTATTTCCAGCGCCACCATTCTTCGGCGCCCAACTGGCGAAAAATCATAAAAAGCGAAACAAGCAACAACAAGGAGGATATTAGGCGAAATGTACGCTCAGTCGGCCAGCGGGAGGAAGAAAAAAATGGTGTCCCACAATGACCAAGCGATGGGGCGTTTTTGAGAGATCTTCAGTCATCTATGTCGAGGCCAAAGTTCTCATACTGTTCCTTGATAGTCGTCCCTTCTAACTCCGCACACTGTCAAATTCCAGATAAAAAAGAGCAACATAGAGAGATTAGGTTAGAGGTGAAGAAAAGAGGATGGGGTGGCATTTGAACCACAAGACCTGGGACAGAATCTACAACGATAGCACTAGCAACCCTCATTGCCTCACTCGAAACAAGGGATGATGCCGAAGAAAGAATGAGAGGGTACTGTTATGATGGAGTGGGAGTTGTTCATGCTTGGATGTACTGTACCTTGCCGAGGATGACTTGTCCAACGTCCTTGATCTCATTGTACTCATGCAACTGATGGATGCGTCGAGAAATCATCTCGCTCGGCGTACCCACACCTCTAAAACACCATTCCCCAAAAAAAGTGAACAAGGTTAGACATATAGTTCCAGTGCAATTAATGAAACACAGAAATCGGGAGATGGTATATTGTTGTGAGCCATGCGACGAATGGAGGCTGGGAAGAAGAAAAAGGAGGCGAAAGGAAGGGATGCAGAAAGGGAAGGGAAAAGCAGGGGTGGAGAAAGAGAAATGAGGGAAAAAGAGGATTATTTACTAGAATCTGCACCTTAACGAACGGATGATGTCCTGTTCCTGCTGTTGGAGGTCAGCAATCGTCTTTTTCAGTTGCTCAATCTTGGCGTCCTCTTGTGCCTAGTAGGGAGAGAGAAGTAATACGAAAAAAGGGTGGTCAGTTCATAAATATTGATTTTTGCACTGGAACCAACGTTTTGATGTAGTGCTCTCGCCATAGCAAAACGACAACAACATCGACAACAACAAGGAATGAAGAAAAGGAAAAAAGAGAGGAGCGAAATAAAACAATTTTCCCGTAGATATGCGACGTTCGTCCGTTAATGTCGTGCTCTCAAATCATGCCATGTTTATGTTTTTCGCTTTTTTGAGTTGGTGAGTTCGGTTGAGTTTCTTTTCCTTGCTTGCATTAATTGAGCCAGGCGATCTGTGTTAAAAATACAAACAAGAGGCAAGGGGGTCGAGATATCGGTGGGTTTCGTTATGATCATGTTACATACCTTGAGTGCATCATGCTGTTCCTTCGAGTCCTGTTTTTTCCTGTCAGAATCCAAAGCCTTGTTGGTGATCGACAATGAAATCCCTGACGCTGCAACAGCAGATGTAGAGGCCGCTGCAACAGCAATAGGGGTTGAAGAGGTTGTCTCAGGAGAAATGGGGTGATGGGTGGTCGTTTCAACTTGTGTCTTTTCCTCCTCCTCCATTAATGTTAGTGAAGTTGCGATTTCTCTGCTTGTCGTCGCTGTTGACGACGGCGCAGGTACATGTACATCGTGCTCCTCGGTCTCCATGTCTGTATCATACTGATGGTACTCCTGCGAGTACTGTTCCTGTTCCTGATGAGGATGATGGAGGGGAGGAGGAGTAGGGTACTGCTGAGTCGGTACCGAGGGAAGAGGACTCTGCAAATGTGTCTCTTCCTTCTCGTCCTCCTCCTTAACAACACCTGGATAAACTTCTCCTACGTTCTCCTGGGTTCGGTAGTGTTGTTCCTCCTGAATCATCCTGTCAGACTCGAATGTCTCTCGTCTAGTTGACACTGGCGATGCTGCCCGTGCTGTTGCTGTCACTTCCACTGCTGTTCCAGGTGCTGCCGTAGATGGCGCTGGTGGGACATGGAAATCGACCTCATCCGCCACCTCCTCAACATCGTCAACAATCTCAGTCTCCTCAAACATCACCAGATCCGGTTTCGTCACACTCGCGCTTGCCACAGGAGTCACGGCTGGCGTCGCAACTGCAGAAGTAGTAGACGACCTGTTAGACATCAACACATCCTCCATCCCTGGGAGCTCTATACCCCCTCCAAAGCGACTACGATCCCCACGTTCCGACACTGGGGACCGCTCCCCACTCGGACGACCCTGCCGCTCCGAAAACATAAACTGTTGAGGCTGTTGCTGTTGCTGAGGGAAATGGTGATAAGGCTGTTGACGAGGCGAGAGTAGCAAAGGTGACGTGGGACCACTGCCACCTCCACCCCCTGCACTGCCACCAGTAGATGCTTCATACTGACGCCGTCTGGAAGAAGGAGAAGAGGGAGCCCGGATGCGTTCCGAGACTGGACTGTATTCTCGAGAACTGTACCCTGAAGACGAAGGATCGGGCGACCTCACCAGGTCCCCCCTCTCCCTCTCCCGCTCCCGCTGCCGTTGCTCACGGTCCCGATGTTCTCGCCGCGAAGAAGAACTTCCAGATCCAGATCTTGAGCTTGCCACGGGTGGCTCTCCACCGAGAGACGCAGCGGCAGCAGCGGCAGCAGCAGCCTGTCGAGCCTCACGACGCAATTCTCGTTCCCGTTCACGTTCTCGGTCTCTGTCAGTTCTCTCCCCACGGTCTCCCCTGTCCCCCCTGTCTCCCCTGTCTCCACGGTCACTGCGTTCACTACGTTCGCTACGCTCACGAAGACGGTCACCGCGGTCAGCACGGTCGGATCGTTCCCGGTCTCGGTCAGATCGATCCCGTTCCCGCACCCGTTCCCGGTCTCTGTCTCTGTCTCTATCCCTGTCTCTGTCAGTCCGTTCTCGACGGTCTGCAGTCCTGCGGTATGACCTGTCCTGTGAGGAGGAGTTGGAAGAAGAAGGAGGACTCTGTAATGATGGTTGAGTGAGGTCCTGTTGTGTGTCCATGGTTCTTTGTTGCTGTTGTATGAGTGCGTGAGCAAAAAGAGAAGTAGTGTTATGGTAGGTAGGTTGGTTGTTGTTATTTGCTTGCTTTGATGTAGGATTTCTTCTTTGTGTAGGCGAATGAGACGAAGAAGAGGTGGGTGTAGAAGAAAGAATGAATGAACGAGTAAAAGGGAAGAGAAGAAGAAAAAAGGAATGAAATGAATGCCAACAAAAAAAAAAAAAAAAAAAAAGAAAAAGGGAGATGCCTTTGTTTCTCTCTCTGCTTCAGTCACAGGGGAAGGGAGGTGAAAAGGCAAATTAATTTTCGATTATATCCAGAATTAGAACAATGAAAATTGGCTCGACGCCACCACAGCAACAACCATGGACCACCATCGTATATGGCGCGCATACATAGCAAGACATTGATTGACATTGATTGACACAAACACACATAGAATAATGAGCAGGTCAGAAGAGAGAGAAACGAGCGGTATATTCTAGTATTCTAGTGTTTGTACATGGTCTGAAAGAAGGAGGGAATCATTCTAGTAAAAGAGACTAAAAGGTAAAGTTACAAGGCCCAGACACTGCCCTCGGTAGCATGGAGCTCACTCTCATCCCCCAAAGAAACCTCCACAAGGGAATCAAAGACAGCCTTTCCAGCAATAGGCTCAACACGGGCAACATCCTCCTTGGAAATAAATTCATTTGACTTGCGCTGGGCGAAAACCATCATACAAGCACCCGCACGAATCGAATGCTTGTTCGAAGTAGCATTTGCCTTCAATCTTGACTCCTCCTTCAAGGGCGCAACAGTCGAAGTCCTGGCCAAATGGTACAACAAGAACGTCTCCATCTCCAACGTAAGTGTCTCAGGCTCATGCTTAACCAACTCGGTAAACAGTTCCTGGTTGTTGTCGACAAAGTTCTCGTCCTGACGACCCTGCGAGGAGTAGAACGAGTCTGCAGTAGCGTTGATGCCCTTCCAGACGTGGTTGTCGCCCAACTGTGCGCTCATGTTCTTGACAAGCGTAGCGATGACTTCAGGGTCAGCATCAAACTTCTTCGAGAGAATATATGGCGATGCAGATGAAGACGAGGAATCGTCGGCAAAGTAGTCGTAGTTGCGCTGGACGAGGTAGGAAGAGGAGGGGACACAGATGTCACCGACTTTGGCGTCAGAGAGAGAACCGCAGGAGCCCAGTCGGATCATGACCATAGGTCCATCAACCACTGCTCTGCATTCGCGCACGAAAAAGTCCATCATTGACACTCCCATTCCTAATTGGAAATATATTCATGTGAAAAAACAATGTCAGAAACAAGCAATTCAAGTTAACCCCTTACTTTTTCTTTCCTTTATCTTCCATGGAACGATGAGAACAGATTTACGGATCAAAATAAAACAAAAAACAGTCGGGCCAACTTTTTTTCCCTTCTTTTCGTTTTGAAAAAAAAGAAGGGAAAGCAACACATAGCTGCGGACCAAACTAATACAAGCAAACAACAACAAAAAGGCATCGACGTATCTTTCTCTCTCTTCGTCGGGACGAGAGAAAAAAAGACACGGAGCAAAATAATACAAAAGAGTCCAAGGATTGGACAAAATGGAATATAAACTTACCGATGGCAACAATGGAGACGGGGGTACCCTTATACCGGCCAGTGATGGTCAAGAACCCACGGTGCGAAGCATGACTGAACAAGTTGGGAGAAATAGTCTTGACAGAGGGGTCGGCGCCGTCGAGGGAGCGGGAGAGGACAATGGCGCGGGCGGGGTCTCCGACTGTGATGATTCTGTTGGCGAGCTCTCCACGCTTGATTCCGACGTGGCTATTAAGATGATGAGGATGAAGGTGAGTGTGAGTAGTGGGAAGGTTTGTGAGGGGTTCAATTGATCCGAGTAAAGGACAGGGAGAGGGGAATAGAAGATTGGTATGCTCAACATACATAGTATGACGAGTGTGTGGAGAAATAATAAAAGAAAAAAAATAAAAAAGAGACTTACTAGGTGCGACCTTCGGCGTCCATAGGGAAGTTGGCGTTGGACATAGACATGTTGAGATAGAGTGTACTTTCAGGAAATGAAAAGAGGGAATGGAATGTGTTGTTTGTTGTTGATGAGGAATGGAGTGGAAGAGTGGATGGAGTGTGAAGAAAAAAAAAAAGTAAAAGACGACGAACAATTCCCGCCTTTTATAGCCGTTCCTAGCACAGTCTGTGGCAGAACGACTTGTGTTGTATTTGTCCGTGGGAGTTTTGATTGAACAATGTACGCCGTTGCGCCCGCCCTTTGGAGAGAAAGAAGACTGTATGTGGGCGCATTTCATTTCTGCATTGTAACTGTGATTGTTTGTAGAGTGATGGTTGGCTGGTTGAGAGTGGAGAGTACAAAAGAGGTACTCTGGGACATGTATGACGCACTAGAGAAATGACCTTTCGGGATGGACACAGAAAGAGGGACATAAAATGAGAGAGAGAGACACAGGCACACAAGAGGTAGAAAACTGGGGCTTTCATTGCTTGCTGCTCAAACTGGACATGCGAAAAATGCGGGGTTGAGAAAGAAGAAAAAAGAAAATGAAAGAAGGGCAAAGGTCATGTGACAACATAAACAACCCTTAACAATATAAGCAAAGATTTTGCTCTCTACTTTTGTCTAGTCTCTTTTTTTTTTTTTTTTTTTTTTTTTTCAGTCGCAGCTTTAGCAGGATTTTTTTTTTCATACAGGGTTTTCGCCTTTGTTTGTCTTCATTTTCTCCCTTCTGGTGACCACTTCCACCTCCACTTTGCTTCTGTACCCTTTATCCCCTTTTCACTCCCTCCTTCTCCCTTGTTCATACTTCATACTACTCGCCCCTTTCATCATCGTCATTCTCCTATCTCTCTCTAGCTATTATTATTACCCTTGACCTTGTCGTCGTTTTGTTCGCTTCCTTCCACCCCAACCAGACCCTTCTTCCTCTTCCTTCTCTTAGCTTCTACATACACAAATACAAACTTCTCCTCTTTTTCGGCCTAATCGATCTCGTCAAAGAAACAAAACCTTCCTTCCGTCCGCATTCCAAGAGACTCTCCTCTGTTTACTTATATGACCATCCGGACAAACAGCAACCAACACCACACCATCACCAATGGACCCAATACCGCACAACAACCTGCTGTCGCAAGTCCCAATCTAACCTCTCCCGCTGTCACTCCTGTCTCTTCTCGGCATCCCTCCCTGGCTGATTCCGAGGCCGGACATCGACACGGACATGTTCATGCACAAGGAGGACAGACAAACAGCAACCCCGCCACTGCTACTTCTACCACAGCTCCTACTGCGGATGGAGAGACTCCAGAACAGGTCCTACTGGCGTCATTCAAGGCTGCGGCATTATCAGTGACGCAGCTCTACAAGGACTCACTTAAGAACCAGCGCGCAGAACATGCTAAAGGATACGAGGCAGCCCTCCAGGATCTTTTGGCTTTTATTACAACCCACCCTATTGTCCAGGAAAAGAAGGACTTGGGCATGTCCGAGGATGAGATTCGACAGACGACGAGTTTGTCGATCGATGATGTCGTTCGGTTCATTTCGAGCGCTCGGGCCATGAACTGCAACTCTGCAGCTGCTGTTGCCGCTGGGAATGAGTTGCACCTTCACCAACAACAGCACCAGCACCAGCAACAGTTGCAAGCACAGCAGCAGGCGGCGCACGAACAACAACAGCGGCAGTTGCATCAACAACAGCTTTTGCACCAGCAGCAGCAGCAGCAGCAGCAGCAGCAGCAGCAGCAGCAGCAGCAACAGTTCCTTCAACAACAGCAACAACAGCAGACGATGGAGCAACAGCAACACCTTCAGCAACAACAGCAAATCCATCAACAACAACAGCAACAGCTCCAACATCAACAGCAGCAGCAGGCTCTTAGCAATGGAGGCGGTGGCGGAGGCGGCGACGGTGGTGGTCCCAGGTTGTCGTCATCAATTGCATCACCAAGTTCGATTTTCCCAAGTGATGCGTTTACATTCACAGCACCGATCTTCCATCCTGGACTGGGAGTTGGTCAAGCAGGGGCAGGAGGCTTCCAGAGCATCTTTCCAGGACAGGAAGGCGGGATTGGTCAACAGATGGCGGTCGACTCTCTGAAGAGACGCTATGCACTGCAGGACTTTAACATGGCTGCCAATCGGATGATGTCTGGAACCAACAATAATAGCAACATCAGCGCGAACATGGTCAACAGTAATAGTCGCATAATGGCCAACCAGCCCCTCAACCTCAACCTCATGGACTCTTTCGGCGCCTTTCACGACCAACCTCCCTTCAAACGTGGTCGTCGACGTGAAGGCGAGTAGTTCGTCGCTCTGTTGTCGAGAGATCTCCATCTGAGTCTATCCTTCCATTCCGTTCGGGATTTCTCTGCATTCTTGTCTGAGTGATATTGTCGGTTCCGTCACAGAGGAGAGAGGAGAGACCCTTGCCAGGACTGATCAGGAACCTTTTGCTCCCTCTACCATTTTTTATTTCTTTTCTCATTCATTATTTTTTGTTTCTTTCCTATGTAGATCATAATTTCGTTTCTTTCATGCTTTTTTCTATTTTCTTTGCCAGCCCCCTCTATTGTACAACTTTGCAACATTCCAACAACAAATCACAAAGCCTCCTCCCTCTTCCCCACTCTTTTCACTTCTGTTTGCTCTCTTCCCTTTCGCTCTTGCATTATTTGCGCTCCTTTCTTCATTTGCATTTTCAAAAACAAAACATACCAAATCCCATTGTCCTTTCTTTGCTATTTTCTTTTTTTCTTATCATATGCTTTTTCTTTGGTTACCTGGATCATGCATGTCGTTGGTCCTTCTTATCCCCATCCTTTTCCATTATTCTTTCAACCACGACGTCCCTTTCCCTTTTACTCTATGTAGCAACAAACGCTTCAAACCACAAAAAAACCCCCCTCCCATTCAATAAAAAAAAAAGTATATTTGTCTATTATCTATTGTCTATTAAATTACCTATATAACACACCCACACAACCATCCTCAACCCATCTTAAGAGAACCAAGACTCAACCTCAATAGCAAGCCCATCCTCTGCATTAGTTCCAATCACCCGATCCGCCAATCGCTTCATATCCTCATGTCCATTCCCCATACATAAACCCAACCCGGCAAACTGTAACATCTCGGCATCGTTCAACAAATCTCCAAACGCCACCACGTCCTCGCGTGCGATCCCGTGGAGTGAGCAGTAGGCAGATAGGCCAAGACCTTTGTTGACTCCTGCGGCTGAGATCTCGAGGAAGTAAGCGCCAGAGTATGTTATCGTCAGTCCTGGGCGCTGTTGCTCGGTGGTGGTGATGGTGGTGGTTGGTGCGGTGATGAGAGTGGAGGTGGAGGTGGGGTGGGTAAGAGACGAAGGGAGGGACTCGTAAACGGCAGAGGAGGTACGGTTCCGATCAAGGGCCATCAGTTTCACGATCCCGCCTCGGCCGGGTAAGGAGCTGATGAAGGATTCGAAGGAGTCGATGCAGGTATAATCATAGTAGATGCTGTGCTTCCGTTGGGATTCCCAAGTCTTGTCGCAGACAAATGTTGTGTCTTGAGCGTATTGAGGTGTCCATTCCTCTGGGGGTTCTGAGGAGGGGGAGTAAGGGTTGAGGAAGTAGATCACCTCGCATGCGAAACCTGGTCGACCTGCCATTGTTGTTCCTGTGATTGTGGAAACCTGATTTTGCTGGTCCTGGAGAAGGTACTGGTCTGGATTAAGGAGCGACTTCTCCGGGACTAGCTCCTTAGGTGTTGAGAAGGCGCGAATCCGAGTTCGAAGAGTCTGAACCATTTGCAAAGCCTGGTCTAATGGCATAAACTGCGGGACGGAGATCTGTTTGGTACGTGGGTTGTAATTCAGGGCGCCGTTACAACAGATCACGGCGTCTGGGAGCATCAAGCCGCCAAAGAGATCGATCACTTTTTGGATAGATCGTGGAGAACGACCGGAGGCGATCATGATCTGCATCGATTGTGTGGTGGTTGTGGAAGGGGAAGAGAGGGAGGAGGAGGGGGAGTAGGATTGGGCGAGAGATAGGGCTTTGATAGAGCGGGGGGAGATGGTGTGTTGTGGATTGAGTAGTGTTCCATCTAGGTCTGTGACCAGAAGTTTTGGAAGGCGCTTAGAGCGGTGGAATGTGATTACCGGAGCCGGCATTCTTGGTTATAGTTGTAGATGAATGACTAAACGATGACGAGTTGACTGTGGAAGGAGCGGATGAACGATGAGGCGTGTGATTTGTTATCGCATGTTATTCTGGATGCCAAGAATTGTTGAGGAACTCAGGAGAGATAAGATTTTTTTTAGTGGCGTCGATGTGACTGTCTCGCTGACTCCCTCGTTTGCACATGCATACAAAGCCACCCATCCATCGCAAATGACATTTGGATTTTGTTGGACAAAAGGGGAAGGAAGGGAGGACACAAGAAAAAAAAGAAAAAAAAAGGGCGGTAAAACCAGAACCAAGAAAATGGATCGGCGGACAATCCGGTTCTGTAGAGAGACTAGCTTGCGTCTTTATATATTTTTTTGTGTCGGGACGGCGGAAGTGGTGACGCATAATTGGTTATGCCAGAGAGGCTAGACCAGTAAAGAGGGGCAGAGGGAAAGAGAAGAGGGAAAGAGAAGAGGGAAAGAGAAGCGAAAAAGAAAAGGCGAAAGGGAGAGAGGGAGGGGACCATGGTGGGTGGATTGTGGGTTGCGTTTCTTTTAGACGGAGTGAGTGGAGTGAGAAGGAGGTGCCTCTTATTTGTGTTTGTGGTGTGTAAGAAAAAGTTAATTGCGCGTAAGGGCAGAAGCGGAAAGTAGGACAAGAGGGAGGTGGAGAGAAGAGGGAAAGAGAAGGGAGAATGAAGGTGTGTGAGTGGTGCGATGGAGGGGTAGTGGTTGAGAAAAAAAAAAAAAAAAAAAAAATAAAGAAGCAAAAGAAGAACCATAAACTAAAAAGTGAATTGACGGTTACCTTTCCGAAGGGACGTCTTCTGATTCGTCCCTTTGATTTTTATTAGTTCTTTGCTCTCTCATTCCACTGTGACAATCCCTTTCTCTTACTCTGTCTGGAAAAAAAGGGGCAAAAAAAAAAGGAACTGTCCAGATGCAGATGCAGAGGGAACGACAAAATACGGTCGCCTTGTTCGTGTGTTCGTACGATGTTACGAAAAAATAAATTGGACCAACCATCATCCAGAGATACTTGCAGCAGAAAAGCCCGATCGATGCTATTATTCTTCTCATAGGTCCAGATCTGAGGAAAAAGGCATACAGTCAGGCAGAGGGAGCGAACAAACAATTCATGAGGCATGATTGGAGTCAAAGGCAGGCACATCGAATTGAGTTGATGGTGCTTTTGCATCGCATCGCCCTTTCCCCCGATCTGAGTGTAAGAAGTATTTGCTTACGATGTTTCCCTCTTATTGAGAGCACAATGATCAGACTACAAAGTACTCCCAAAAAAGGGACTGCATTGAGTGGTGCAGAGAAAAAAGGGGAAGGAGACAGATGGTTGCCAAGGCTAGGCGGAACGATGGGGTGCTGTCCTTGGAAGAGGCATGACCATGGCTCACTGAGGACATGCGGTGCAGACATATACTGTGTACGTTCTTTTTTACACTCCTTCGTTAGGCCAGGAGAGCGGTAGCGGTGATGATGAGGTAAGTAGTGTAGAGAAAATGAGCAAGCCCCCTGAGGGGTGCTCTCTTCCCTCGAGATGGGAGCAGGATGACTCGTAAAGGAAAAAAATGACTAGGCTGGAGCCAAGACAAAGGGTGGTGAATTTGAAAAAGGGAAAAATTTTAAAAAGGAAGGTCAAGAATGGATGAGTAATTATCCAGTGCGTGAGGGGGATTGGCAATGAACGTATAAGGAGAAAAAGAAGCTAGCGGGCATGTACTGCTCTGTACATGTAAATCAGGTGGCGATCGGCAGTAAGAGACGAGAGGGAGATGATGATGGCACCAAGGGGGGCGAATGAGAATGGACGTATGAGGAGGTAAGAAGCTAGCGACGATGTTGCCGTATATGTAAATCAGCGAGCGATCGACGGTAGGATTATGTGCTAATGCTGGCGCCGAAGGAGGAGATTGGTCCTCATGGCAGCTAGCTCATCGGAGTCAAGGAGCACCGTACTGTGCGAAGGGGGGATCTACAGAAATCGATCGGGAGACAAGACTTTTGCTTCTTTTGTGAAAGGAAGGGATAAACGTTTAAATAGCGTTGCGAGATGCAGTAAAATCTTTTTCTCTTTTTTGCATTTTTTCATTTTTTGATTGTCTGTTTGCTCTCTTCCTTTTTTTTTATTGTCGCAACACCGCAACACCTATCCATCGCATTCTCATTTTAACACATACACCGCACCTACCCACAGACACGCACTCGCTAATCCTACTTATTGCGACAAGGTAGTAACATCATATCCGCATCATTTTATTCCTCCGTTCTTCTTCTTCAACCAACCATATCGACCGAATAACCCGACAACAGACAACAGCCAACAAACAGCAAACAAACCTTTTCCAACCGGCACATTCTTTTTTATCAGATTGGATGGTCATTCATCATCCACTGGTCATTTTTTTTATTCCTTCTCACTTCTTTTCTTTTATTCTTTTCCTCTTTTTTTCATTTCTTTTTTTTTTTCCCTCATTGTCCTGTCCCCCCTGTTTCGAAACCATCCTAGCCATTCCTGGTTAATCTTCTTTGATTTCTTTCTTTTCTCTCTTTCTCTCTCTCACACACACTTTTTTTTTCGATCTCTTTCCCTCTTTCACCTCACTCCCCTTCTCTTCCACTCATCGTTGTTGTTGTTTTCGCCGATCCTCTTCCCTCATTCCCGACCAACAACACGAACTACAGCAACGCCTCTTTCGCATTTTTTTTAGTGGCGTTTATCTCTCTCTCTCGTATCAACCTTGTGCGTACCTTACCTTCCTTTTTGTTCTTCACCTAAGGAGACCGATTGCCTTCCTTCTGAGACCAGCTGTGCACATTCACACATGCCTCCTGGCCGACAAGACAACTTTGCAGTCATCATTCCCGATACCTTGTTTCGTTTCCTCTAAACGGACGGACGACTATAAAAACGGACCAAGCGACGTTTTGCTTTTTCGTCGTAAAAAGCGCACGCTGGCAACTAAAATCGTAAGGCACCATGACTTGTTGCTCTCCTTTTGAATGTTGCTGAACACCCTCAAAAAGGGTCCCTTCTCTTTTTCTTTGTTTTGTTTCTGTGTGCTTTTATTGTTTGCTCTTTGACATGTATGCTTACATCCTTATCGCTTACTTATACACATATAACACACACCCATATACACACGCTCTTTCCCCCATCCATCTCCCCTTTCACCCTTTTTATTCGCGCCTCTTGCGCACATTCACATTCACATACACATCCACGTTCACAAAAAACCATCATATCCTTGATTTACCATACTCTTCCGGTCTCATTCCTTTCTCCTCCTCTTAATCCCTTCACACTTCCTTCCTTCCATCCCCCGTCTACTCCCTACCATCTTCACCGCCTTTTCACATTTTCAAACAGAAACGGCACCTTCTTCCTCTCCTCTTCAAGATCGACAAAAACAAACTAAACACAAGCGACTGATATATCAAATCATGCCTCCTTCTGCTTCTGCATCCTCTTCGTCTACTGCTCACTCATCAACATCTCCTCGTTCTGCTCTTGCTGTTTCTGCTGCTTCCTCATCTCGACCGTCTCCTTTGTTCATACCAGAACTGTTCAGCCGCATCATTTACTTTCTCCTCTGCGACGATCATCACCGTGCATCCCCTTCTCGACCCCTTTCTGCGCAACATCATCATTATCAACAGCATCATCAACACCAGCAACAACAGGACCAATCTAGCCCCTCTTCTCGTCGACATCCGGCGATAGTTGATAGGGATCGACTTTTCAACAACAGTGAGGAGCACGTTCGATACAAGCGACAATTACAACTACAACAACACGAACAACAAGCAAAGAAGCAACAGCGAGCAGGTTTTCGAGTGGATCGACAGGAATATCGAAAGCAAGAACAAGATCATCCGTATCGGTATGTTACACATTGTCAGTCTCTTGTACGAATAAGAGATATTGCTGTTATGTTAGGTATAATTGTTAAAAGAAGAATGAGTGAAGAGTTGATTTTTGGTCATGGTTATTTTGCTTTCTTTTCTTTGCTGTTGTGTTTGTCAATGCTGCTGTTGGTATTCAACAGATGGCTTCTTCAACCTGCGCTCTCCTCGCGCTTTGTCGTTGTTATTGTGCACATGCATCTATCCATCTCCCTCCCACCATATGTCCATCCAATTCTTTTTTTTGTTTTTATTCACTCCATTATATTCCATTCATTCCTTCCTCCCCATCTCCATTGTCACTCCTCCTCCCCTTTTCCAATGGCATGGGATAATATACAATGCACAGACAGACAAAACCTGTTAGTATTGAGAACACATTGACCAGGTGTGCCCTGATAACCTTAATTCAAAGAAAAAAAAAATCGCGGAACAAAATAACCAACAACAAATCATCATATCACTCCCGTCTTCATTCATTCGTTCACTTATTTAATCGCTTTCTTATTCTAACCCATATTCTAATGAATTTTTTTTTATTGTCATTTTTTTTTAAATTGAATACATTAACAAAGCAGACCGTCCTCCATTGTCCCTGGCACAACTGGGTCTTCCGAATATCGGGCTCACTCCCTCTCGCATTCGTCTCCCTCAGCCTCGCCCTCATCCTCCTCGTCCTCCTCGTCGGTTTTTTCATTTCATTCGAGTCCATCGACATCGACATCGACATCATTCTACCCCTACTCCAAAGAATCAACACCAGCATCAACCCCGCCCTCACCATCACCATCACCATCACCATCAGCATCTAGTATCAAAAGGAAAAGCAGGGACAACAACGAAATCCTTCAGCAAACACCCCTTCACAACCATCAAAGTCGTCATCGTCAGTCCCCAGGGACCACAATTGTAATCTGCGCTCAGGTGTGCAAGTCCTGGTCTGAACAACTCCTACCGCTGCTCTGGCATACTATCACCATGGATCCCCTTGACCAACCTCATTCCCTCTTTCTCTCCGCCATTGTCGCCCGTCGTCGTCATCTGTCAATGGGTCCTCCTCTTGAACCTGCGTCTTTTTTGTCAACTGCCGTCTTTCTACCTCCTCCACTCCCTCCTCCTTATCCTCATCCTCCTCCTTACCCTTATCCTCACCATCAACAGTACCCTCATCTCAACCATTTCCCTCATCCTCACTTCCATCCTCACTTCCACCCTTATCACTTCAACAGCAACACGACTCACGTCCGGTCCCAGACCCAATCGAGTTTAGACATTATTGGGCGGCCAGTGGCATCTCACAGTCTGGATCACACAACCTGGGCACACTCCTCTCCTTCCTCTTCCTCTCATTTTCATACTTTTCATCCTTCCTTTCCTTCCTCTTTTCATTCCTTTCATCCTCCTCCACAAGCTCCTTCTTACATTATTCCCTCCCATCCCTCTTCCTCCTCATCCTTCTCATCTTGTAACTCTCTTCACCAACAACAACTGCCACATATCGCCACAGGCATCCCCAGCAACGGACACTACATCCAACGCCTCCACCTTACCAATCCTTCATCCGTCCGCCATTTTGACCATCCCTCTGTCTCTAACCTCCAAGAACTTTCCTGTGTCGTTCCTTCTAAATCAGCCAGCACCGGTAGCCCAACCCTACAAGCGGCGGAGAATATTATGACCAGGAATCTGCGACATCAACTTCAACGACTCGAAATCGGTGGTGATAACTCCAACGATGGAGATTGTTTTCATCCTCAGTTGCAGCAACAGCAACAGCAACAGCAGAGAGCTGGTAGTGTTGAGAGGATGGAGAGCGACAACAGCTATCTTGCAGCGGGATCATACCCACACCTGCATTCATCCAACCAGTACCACAACAACAATTACATCAACAATCGCACTAGTGGTCCCTCTGCATTTGCTTCTGTTGGAGATCTTACTCCTATGGTTACTGGTGTTGCTGTCGATAACCGATCTGACTCGAGTTCAGAGGGCCATTCTTCAGCAGATCGAATGATTCACAGTCGCAGTCGTCGTCGACGACGTCGTTCCCCTTCTTCTTCAGCAGCAACAACCAACAATGGCCCTCCCTTTCGTCATCACCGCCACCTCAACAACCTTCGTCATAACCACCAGGACCATCCAAAAAAGAAAGTCGTCTTAAATCACCATTATTCTTACCTTCGTCACTCTCTTATCAACAACAGCAACAGTGACTACAACGGTAAACAACTCCCCACTCTTGCGCCCTCTCATCTTCCTTCCTCTACCTCCCCACCGTACCTCCTTTCCGACAACAACAACGGTAGTGTCGCACAACAACAACAACAACAGCAACAACAGCAACAGTTGCATCTCTCATCCACCAGCTCAATTTACAACCATGATCAGTCACCCTCGCCCTTGTCGTCTTCCACAACTCTCCCACGACCGCGATACCATTCCCATGATGGCGTACCATCACCATCGACCGGTTTCTTTCCTCCTTCCCCTCATCCCCTTCGTCAGGGCATGATCCTTTTCCAGCAGCCTGTTCACCTCACACAGCTGTCATTGTACCAGTACACGTTCATCCTTGAAGAGTGGATCGAGATGATGAGGAAGATGCCTTCCCTCCAACACCTCGATCTCGAGATCGTCTCGGTTGTTCCGTCTGCGTCTGGAACGGCAATATATTCATCTCGGTCGTCAAGCTCAATGCTGTTATCGCAGTCCCTCTGGAACGTCCATCCATCTTCCCCTTCCCCTCCTTCGTCTTCTTCTGCTTCCTCGCCTACTTTGATGAATCGATTGCCGTACCATTATCGACAGACCACCCCTGATGCTCACAGCATCACCAGCAGTAGCGATGGCAGTATTGGTACTAGCACTACCAGCTCCGACGACAACGACAACGACAACGACAACGAGGAGGAGGTAGACGAGGAACTGTGTCTGGAGGGACTTGCTATTGACGAAGATGATGCGGGAGCGAGTGATGGTCAGGTAGTGGAGAGTGGACTGGGGCACCCACAACAGCAACAGCAACAAGTTCCATCCTCTGTTGTTGGCGGAGAGACCTACTCATCCGGCGGTGTGGCGGCAACAGCTGAATTCTTGAGCGGCAAAAGTGACGACGACGACCTGTCTCTCCGCTCCCCTCCTCCACCAATTAATTCTTCTCCTTCCCCCTCTGTTTCGATCCCCCGTCGGTCCAAATCTCAATTTAACACTAACAGTCACGTCACTCCCAGTTCAAGTACTCCTTCCCCTCGTCGACAACGGAAGAGGCAACAGCAATATCAGCAGCATCGATTCGACCCTCGAACAAGTCCAAGTACCTCTTCTGGTACTCGCCACCCTCACTTCCACCCCCACACCCATCGACAACACCATACCTCATCAAAGTGGAACCAGTCGGCGATCGATGGTCCGGTCGACGAGAGCGCTGGCAGGGGCAGGTATGACCACCCTCACTACCATCAAGAAGAGATGATGACACCACCTGCCCTCTCGCTCATGTTCCAGTTCCCTGCGGTCCGGTCGCTCATATTTCGTGGGCCTTGTATCCTCCCGGGAGTACTCGAGTTCCTGCCCAACCTCGACAGTCTTTCCCTTCTTCCCTCTCCCTCTGGATATGGGTCCAGTCGCTCTTCTTCGACTTCAGTGCCCATCAAGACCAGAACCTCTCGCTCTTCGCCACCCAGCCCGTCGTCGGCGTCGTTGTTCTTGGAAATGTCACAGATCCTACATGACAAGTGCCTCCACATCACCAAGCTGGTGCTCACAGAACCTTCCGTCATGGGCGACTCGAGCACAGTGATGCACTTGCCGGTATTGTTGCAGACTATGCCTGGGCGGTTGGTACATGTCGAGTTGGCTTTGCGTGGTAGTAGAGGCGATGGGTACGGTGAGAGAGAGGTACAGATGGAGGTTGTCCAGGCCTTGGTGGAGTCTCATGGGGAGTCGTTGCAGTCGTTTGTTGTTGTACCTCTGTTGGCGGGGATGGAGGATCCTGTTGTTCCACCTCTCTTCGCCCAAGCGCACACTCCGCTCGACAATGTCTATTTTGAGATTGGTGTACATCAACCACACTCACGTCAACATGGGCATCTGCAGCAACAGCAACAGATGCAACAAGGTTTGAATTATTTTTCGCCTTCCTTGCCGCAACAACAACAACAGCAGCAACAACAACAACATTCACTACCTGTATCCACAACACCACCACCGCACACACAGACAGCAAATACCCTCTCTTCCAAGGTCATCAACAGCAACACCCTCCCACTACTCTCGGTCCTAGAGTCCTGCCCATCCCTCCTCATCGCCGACTGTCGCTTACCAGTCCCCCTCCTAGAAGTCATTGCATCCTTTCCAAATTGGTCCTGTCATTCTCGACTCCAGGTGCTCCGGTTAGAACTTGAGGAGTTGTCCGGTGCAGGGGCTATGGATGCGGATGAGGAGGCGGTTATGGAGATGTTTGTCAAGAGTCTTTTCATTCGGTCGAGGACACCTGTGTCTGTGCCTATGAGTGAGGATGTGGACGTGGAGGATGTTATGGAGACGTCGGACGTTGGCGAATCGTCTTCTTGGTCTGCGGGACCTACCAATGATGTGGATGAAGTCTCTTCAGGGGGATCGTCATTCCCTCTTCGGCATTCGCCTGCCTCGTCTGGATCGACCACATCATGGGCGACTTCTTCGTCGTCTGGAGGATTGACTAATGCATTACCTGTGCGTCACACTCCACCAGCACCTTCTCTGTTGGACGAAACGGGCCTTGCATCGGCTTCACAGTCCCCCTCGTCTTCGTTGTCGTCTTGGACTACTAGGTCTGGGTCCTTTGGAAATCGAGCTCCTTCTACTACCTCTACGGAGTCCTCGCCTTCGGGTGCATCGGTGCAGTATGAGGGACAAAGTCAAAGGCGAGAGGCACAGCAGCAGAGGGTTCTTGGGCAGTCGTTTGCTATGACGACCTCTCCTATGTCTTTGAAATCTGTTTCTACTGCCTCCTCTACATCGACAGCTACTACTTCGTCGGTGGCGTCCAAGGCAGGAGAATCCATGCGCGGGTCCTATTTTCCTCCTCATACCCCCGGCACCCCTTCCTCTTCCTTCTCCTCTGCCTACACCACCTCTCCTGTATCGTCCCTCTCAAAGTCCACACCCAGCTCGAGTCAGAGTCAGGGTCAGAGTCAGAGCAGTCAAGACGACAGAAGGAGTCGGGAGGCCGTGTCGGCGTTTTTGTCCAGTTGCTCGAACTACCAAGTGGACGCAGTGGGCAGATTGATGGCTTTGCAGTTCTTGGTGGAGTATCAGTTGGCCTCTCTGCCGCGGTTGGAGTGCTTTTGGTTGGGTAGCAAGATGTTCCGGATTCCTAGGCGGCGGTCGTCGTCGTCGTCTTCGTCGTCGTAGAGGCAGCTGGTGGATGATTGTTTTTGTAACATAGACGAATAAATGTAAATAACAAAAGTGATCTTTTTTTTTTTTGGTTTAAACGAGGTGTCGAGTAAAGGGCTTCATCAGGCAACCTAGCGACTTTGTTGACTTCGGAAAAGGTGATTTGATCAACCTTGCTTCACCCACTTTTTTTTTTTCGACACGTCTGAATTTTGACTCGCTAGAAGATACAGAGAGAAGTATGAAGAGGAAGCGGAAGAAGAGAAGAAACAAAATAAAAATAAACAAACAAAAAAATGATTAGGCGAAAGGGAAGAAGAGAGGGTGAGTGTCTCTCTTTTGTGTGTATTCTGTCTTAAACTAGCTTGTTATGTTCATGGTACATGTGTCTATTCTGTTTGCGATCAAAAACATTCCGTTGGGTTGATGGGTGTAGGCGAAAAGGGAAAACGAAAAAAATAGGGTAGAGAGGATATGGCGTATCGTGAGAGGGAATGGCAATCAAAGTGTCAAAGAAAGGACTTGGAAACGGGGTGTGTTCACCATGTGTGCTGTGGTGTGCTCCCTGTATTATCAACGTACTTTTTTTTTTCTTTTGTGAACAACAAGAAAAACAATGTCTGACTTGAGTACTTGCTGAGAGGAGTGTGGTAGGAAAGAGCAGTTGTTCTAAAGGGAAAAGAGAGGATATTAGAGAATCGACGAATATGGAAGTAGGATGCCATAGCAGCGTGTGTTGCTGTGAAGAGTGGTGTGCTTTTGAGTGTACACTTTTTTTTATAGAGAAAAGGCGATGTCCTACTTGGACTCAGCATGAGGGATGGTGTGAAGGAAAATATAGAGAGGAGAAGGTATATGTCGCAAAACAAGCATAATGATTAACGGGTGTGCCACTGCCAGCCTCTCCATGCGTGCGTCTGTCTATGTGTATTCGAAAACATAGGACAAAAAACAGACAAGTTGGTGTTCCCCACCAAGAAGGAAAAAGTGTGTTGGAATGAGAAGGCCGTGGGAGGACTGTTAAGGGGCAGAGTGACGAAACAAAGAGGGGAAATGGAGTTGTTGAGGTAGAGTTGGAGAAGGACAAGAGTGAAGATAATACAGAGAAAGTTGAACATCCAATACAGGAAGGACATTCCAAAAGGAGACAGATATGATGAAGACAACTTTATGAGGAAAAAGGAACAAAAGAAGTGAGGAACTGTCTAGGGCTAAGCTAGCTATCTTATAGGGGATCGGGAGTTGGGGAAGAGATCGTCTATGCTAAGAGTCATATCTATGGAGGGTCAGGAATGGACTGAGAGCGATGGTAGCTACCTGAGAGCGACGGTAACTACCTAAGATAGCTGGGGGTCGGCGCCGTATGTGAGCACGACCTCCCACGAGATCCTAGCAAGAGTATCTAAGTGGTGGCTTAGACGCGCCAAACGCAGCAAGTGAAGTTCACGTGATAGAATATGAAATTACTGCCTTTCTTATCAGGGCGAGGAACAAAAAAAGGGTTCGCGAACTGCCTATCGAACCCTCATTTTTTCAGCTACGGTTCATAGCTTCTCTCTCTTCTTCTTTACTCGTCTTTACTCTACGCCTCTCCTCTCTTCACTCTCTTCCTCTCTGCACTCATCGCTTTCCTCTCAGCACTCATCGCTTTCCTCTCAGCACTCATCGCTTTCCTCTCAGCACTCATCGCTTTCCTCTCTGTACTCATCGCTTTCCTCTCTCACTCCTCATTCCTGATTGCATCACTCGCTCTCTCTCTCTCTCTCTCTCTCTCTCTCTCATTCTGTCTGCCTTCCTAACAAACGACTCTACAGAGCAATAACAAACGACTCTACAGAGCAATAACAAACAGTCTAATCAACACCCTCATTCGTCTCCATCGCTTTTGGCATTTTGGCGACAACCCGTGGAAACACTCAGAAAGGTACCGTACAAACTTCAAACTCTCCTTTTCTACCCTACTCCATCCCTTTCGAACCCTCTCCACGCCCACGCTGTATTTGCACAACACTCTCTATGCCCCCCGCTACTTTAACGAGAATAGAGCAGTTGAGCAGTTGTGCTCGCTCGTACTTCTATTACCTAAACCTTTTCCACGCTCAGACCCTGTGCTTCTTTCTGTTTGCTCTCAACAAAATAGTTTGCTTACTGTGTTCTGTAACCACCCTCCCCCACACATCCGCACAGAACGACTACATCCTTTTTTTTGTTTGTTCGTTTCTTTGTATGCTACTCTCTTGTATTTGTTGTTTTTGGGCTTCTGGGTCGGAAAGCTTTTGTGGTTCTCGCTTGTTTTTGCGTGTGCTTGTTTGTTATCCTTACTCGCTTGCGTGTTTTTCTTGTCAACCTCACTTCCCCTATTATCCTCTGCTTACACACAGTATAACTACATCTTCTTTTTGGACACAAGCCTGCTTTCCTCGTTTTACTTTTTGACTTGTCTATTTTCTGTTTGTCTCTTTCCCCTTCCTTCTGCCTCCTCTCTTTTCGCCCTTTCTCCCCCAGCTTCACCGTTATCACCGCAGAGAAGGGCTGATAACGGTTGAAACTTCTTTTTTCCTTTATCTTTTTGGCGTTTACAAAGCTTCTCTCTTTTAGTTGTTGTCGCTGAAGGGGAATAAGAATCAATAACTGGTGGGTGAACAAGCGTGTCGAAGTGGTGGCGCAATTATTTTTGCGGGCGATTTCGTTTATTTTTTCCATCTCTAACCCCTTTCTCGCCCTTCCTTCCTCTTTCCGTTGTGCTCTCTATACTCATACTATTTGTCTTGCTTTTTCTTTCACTTTCTCTAGTTTGCTGCCATAATCAACAACATCTTACCATCAAGAACAGGACACACATCCAACACACAACACATTGAAACATTCACCAATATGACCATCCAAAAGCAAAAGCCAACACACACTCACAATACTCGGTACGCCTCCAGAATGTCGCAACAAGACGACCAGCACCATTCACAGCAGGACCTCCTGCAACTAACATCTGCAGCGACGACAGCAGCAGCACCTGCATCTCTCAATATTATCAGTAAGAAAAAGGGCGTCCGAAGCCGCTTCACTCGGTATGGATACATGTTGCCTCCTTTTGAACTGTCTTGCATTCTTTTTTTTTGAGATTTTGAAAAATGTGCCACATAATTCTGACTAGCTCTTTTTGCATCTTGCTTGTGTTATCGCCTAAATAGAATCTTTGCTCGCATTCTTCCTGCCAACTCCACCCATTTAACCGCATCAAACGATGGTCAGGAGAAAAAACCTCGTTCCGGCCGACAACTCAGAGAGATGATGTTCTGTCGGGACCGAAGGGCTACTGCAACACAAGACCAGCAGCAACAGCAGCAGCAACGAGATCACGAGCTCTCCGGCCACTCAACATATGTGGAATCATCCCCTTCGTTGCCTCGCACGGGCAAGGAGCTCCGAAGAATGAGATTCCATCTGCCACGTTCTCCCGTCTTGGCGTCACAGCAGCCACAGCCACAGCAGAGTCACTACATCGCGTCACCCCAGCTTCGAGTGCTGTCCCAGAGCGAGCACTCTGTTCAGAGCATGACCCTCCAGCAGCGATCCACATACAATGAATCCTCTCCTGGTCCCACTGTTACTTCTTCCTCTACCACTGATCACCACCGTTGCGCCTCATCACCAATGCCCAACGGAAATGTTTCTTTTGATACTCGTGACTTTACCCCTCGCGCCACTCCCTACGCGTCTGCCGAGCATAGCCACAAGTACACTCCAATTTCAAGAACCTCAAGCTGGTCGTCATCCCCCACGCGCCATCTCAACCAACAGACAGAAGATTCGGTCCCCGTTTCCACCGCCGCCTTAAACGGTGCTGGCGCTTCATTTGCCTTCTCAGGTAGCTTTGCCACCCACTGCGGACAAGACACGTTACATGCACAGTCATCGATCTATCAGTCCGCCGGAGATGGACATGACCAAGACATGCGCAACCGTGCACACATTGTACGGGCAGCTCACTTGCCGCCTATACCTCGCACTGGTCGCCTCTCCCATGACAAGGGCGCTATTGCTTCCAGGACTCGCAGTGCACGTTCTCGTTCGCCTGCACCCCGTGGATCATCTTCCTCGGACTATCTGAACTACTGTGGCAACTATGGTCAGAAGCGCCAGCAGGAACAGCAGCAACAGGGGCGCCTTAGTCGCCTCGACCAACCGTCATTTGCGAAGTCATCCTCTTTGCCCAAATCAGGAAAGGAACTTCGAATGCACAAGTTCGGACAATTCACAGCTGCAGAATCCAATCAGCACCCACCAAACCACCACCAGCAGCAGTCGCCCCAGCCACAGCAAGGCCACCGTATCGCATCATCCCAGGCTTTCTCTCAGGCCGATTCCAATACACGCACCATGCCTTTCCAGCGACCCACTCCCTACGGATCTTTGGCCAGTCCCGCCGCCTTTTCTACCTCTACCTCTACCTCTGGACCTTACCGTCGAACCTCTTCTCCAGGGCCCTACGATAGACTCCTCTCCAAAGCCAATGACTCGACCCCACCCGCCTCATCTTACACTTCAGCGAATGATCGCCACTCCGTCCACGCAGAAGACGATCTTTGCCGCACCTACGAGTCTGGCGAGCACAACCGCAAGCACTTTTCCATCTCGAGCAATCTCAACCGGTCGTCGTCCCCAACGCGTCACCACCACCAGCAGACAAGAGTTGTCATCGTCAATGCCTCGTCATATCGTCACGGTGCTCTGACTGCAGCCTCTGCTAGCTATGCTAGCCACCACGGACAAGACAGCCAAGAAGCACATTCCTCTGTCTACCACTTTGCCGGCTCCGGACATGACCAGCACATGCATGAACGTGGACGCGAGATGCGAGGAGTACAGTTGCCATCACTGTCTCACGCTGCTTTTCGCTCGAACGGCAGTACCATTGGCACATCCATGAGCCGCCGTGCACGCTCCCCCTCTCCTGAGCCCTCTGAGTCATTGCGGCTCGACAAGTTGCCCAACCATCACAACTATGGACAGCAGCAGGAGGGAGAGGGTCTTCGTCGGCAGCGACACCGGATGGACGATTGTGCATCTGATAGTGACTCCAGAGCGTACAAGCGGACACGGTATGAACCTGTTGATGAGTGCGTTACTGTTTACGATCGCAACAGCAACATCAGCACCACCACAGGACCCACCTCGCCTTTGAAAGCTCTCGATCAGCGTTTACCATCGTTTTCCTGGTGCCAGCAGCATCTCTGGGATCGACCTACATCTCCTTCCTTCTCCCCAATTATTACACCAGGCCTGACGTCTTCCGACAGTTCCATAAGCTCTACATCCTTATCGCCCATCTCGAAGGAGTTGGAATATGATTGTCTTCTCAGAGCGAACCTGCGGCTCAAGGATTACATCCTCAAGACTTACGGTATGTATAGCCATATACATTTATTCATAGGCATATGAATGTGAAAAGGATGATATGACAATACTAACAGCTACTTTTTATCCTTTTTCTCACAAATAGGCGAACTGGTTGCCAAAGAGGCAGATGCAGTTCTCGCAATGTTGCGCTGACTGTAGTACATCTCCAGACTGGACAACAACACCAAAAAATAACAACAACAACAACAACAATAACAATAACAACAACAACAGCAGCACCAACAACTCCGCCACCACCTCAATCACCACCACAATCCACCTTCATATCTCTCACAGCGCGGCATTCACTTCCAAGCCATTACTCTCACGAGGCTGTCTTTTTAGTTCACTTCTTTCTTTTGACTACCATTTTCTTCCTCTAATTTGTCAACTTTGTTTTGTATTTGTGTTCGATCCACCCTCAAGTCCTCCCAGTCCACAAAAAAAAAAAAAAAAATCCCAGCGTAGTTATATTAGTTGCCTCCTTCCTTTTCAATAACAGCAAACTATTAGTTTTCATTCAGTTTACGATGAACTGCTTCCTGCTTGGTTTAGTATGATTGTATGACCCCATACCCTGAAATTCTAAAGCCCATGTAGGTGCATTAACCTATTGTACACTTTTCGTTTTCAGATTTGTCGCGTATCTTGACGAAACCAAATTGGGTTGAGGCGAAATATTTTCGTACGAATGGTCAGTGACTGAGTAAGGTGTGATGTGTGGACCAATCAGGATGAGTTCGTTGGAGGGCCAGCGATGGGAAAGAAGTAGTGAGCCCTGTTGTCCCAGAGAGCCCTGGGAAGGCTAGGAGGGCTGACAAAGCTAAATTGTGAACAGTCCCTCTCATTCCTCGCCTTTCCCAAAATACTCTCAGACTAGGAAGCAATCAGAGTATCTGTCTTCCCTCACTCCCCTTCTCCCCTATCCCTCCTCTCCCCTCACCTACAGAGATACGCAAGCATGCACGCATGTACACAGATGGGTACACATAGAAACACATAGACAGACGGAAAGTACAATAGGGTGGACACCTACCGTTTAATAAGCTGGCGGCCAAAGGGCTATCTTCTATCAGAGTCCATTAACTGGCTCCCAGCGCGGCTGTCTTAACTAGTGGTCACTCTTCTTCGCTTAACTGACGATCATCCCTTTGGGAACATGTTCGTCGCCGGGCTCTAGCTAGGGATTGGACTGGAGACTTTTTAGGGATTTTGCTTAGGGATTTTGATTAGGGACTTTGATTAAGAGACTGTCGGAAGTTGACCGACTGCATGGGAAAAGAGGATGACGGTGGCAGAAAGGCATAAGGATGAACACCACCCCTGTCCTCAAGGGAGAGCTCATGGTCGTAGTAGTCAGTGATGGCATCTGGTATGCTTTTGCAGGACGACAACTGCATGAAGCTTTTCGAGGCATGGCTGTAACCCCTACAGCTATAGGAGTTTGAATTTCACAAATTCCTCTATCCGATTGAGGTTGGCTCCAACGCGAAATGACATGTGCACAAAAGTTACCTGACAAACCCCAGGCGGAACGGAGGAATTTGATATATGCCCTCTCCCCTCATTGATGCCCCTCACTGCCAACTCGCTCGCATGCATGTAAACATACGCACAAGCAGACAATGGTGTACACTACGCACACATCTCCTCATCTTATTCTTTACCTCTCTCATCGGACTTCCATGACAAACATACACCCGTAGCCAACGCAGGTAAGACCGAAAAAGTATAGATATTGCTACGGTCGACGTGTCAATGGGAAGAATGAAGAGGAATCTTTTATTTCGCACTACAGAGGGGATAATATGCCTAACGCAAATCACTCCGATGGTGTCGATCTCACTAGAGTGGAGTTGTCGCCACATGGTACACTTCATTGAATAAAAAAAGGGTAAACTAAAAATAAACCCGTACCGCAACAGGCCCCTAATCACGACTATAGTCTGCGCACTTCAAGAAAGAAGGAGAGAGAAGACAAAAATGCCGTTGACATTTAATGCTCGCATTACGGCGCCAGCCCAAGTGGGTGCTCCATTATAGACGCAAGGAGTCTCTGGGGAATAGCATCCGTCGTGGCCACCATCGCAGAGTTTAGTACCCTCGTACTTGCATTTGGCGAAACCCTGAGGGATGCAATCCGCGGAGGGATCCTTCTTAGGTTTATCCTTGGAGCTCTTCTCATCATCATCAAAGCATGACCGCCTTGCTTTACGTGCCTCTGGATAGCAAATGGCAGCGTTGTCAGCGTCATCAGGACTCTTCTTTGTCAAGGCGTAGCCAACTTTGCAGCCAGAGGGACTGTTACCGATGGGAGGCGGGGCGAAAAGGCAGCAGCCATAGATGCAATAGCTGCTGTGATCACGATCGAATTGAAGAGCATTGAGTCAAAGAGAGTGGCGTTTGGTGAAAGGACTTGGTGTTGAATAGGTGCGGCTCTAATGGATGAAGGATAGATTAGTCAGTCTCGGAAAATGTTGCTAACCTCCTATGCATTATCGTGGAAGTCATGTCGCATAACTTACGTGTGTGTACGGCTTGTACGCATGGTGTCACATTGGGGCCTTTGCAAATCTTGTGAACTCTGGAGTGGAGTGAGGTTCTTCGTATGGCGGCTCGTATGGGGGTTCTTGCGATAATTGCCTGCAGTAGTTTTTAAGTGTGTTGGGATAATCGTTGGACTTGAAATCTTGAGGTAGGAGCAGATGCGTTAGCAAGATGCTGAGCATATGCGACTTCTTTATATATGCTTGGAGGATTGAGCACACAAAACAGTTAAGCCGTCTATTAGCAGGAAGAGCAAGCACACTGAGGCGCTACCTTTCCGTCTAACTCATGCTGAGAAAATCTAGCAACAGAGACATGTTCAGAGGGCGATGAAAAAGGGATAAATGCCATTCACTAGACACTTGTGTTGGGTTTGAGAAAGCACCAGGAGAGAGTAGAAAAAGGGAGAGACCCCCGCTTGGATACCTAGGTTGGGTTGAGAAGAGACTAGAAGAGAGAAGAAAAAAGCGAACATCCAAGGGAGACTGAGGAAAGGGGAGGCGAAGACTCCTGAACTATGTTTCCTGTCTACGCTCCGCCAGTGATTCGCGGTTGATCCTTTACGTGTCTAGTGCTCTTCTGCTTTTGTCTCGCCTCTGATGCCTTGAATAGGGCAGGCAACTTTGAGCCCCTTGAACACCACTATCAATCCAAAAGTAAGAAAAGTCAACGCGTTGGTCGCTTCTGTCTAAACTTTTTTTACCAATGACAGTTGTGATAATGAAATTCTCTTGCTTTCCGTAAGCCCTTTCTCTTACTTCTGCGCGTCCTTGAATGCCCTTACTTTGTTTGACCGCCCTTGATCATCCAAAGACGTCCAATGGGAAAGTAATTGTCAGCTGATTTAGGCGTCGCCGTCGGTTCTTATCTGGATAGTCCTCGGTGGTCCTTATCCGGATAGTCCTTGGTCCACCTGTGGCGAGTAGAAATGCTGTCTCCTGTGCTTCTCTTCCTCAACTCTTGCTGATTCTGCCTTCAACTATATTCCGACGAGAGTGGCGATGTTCTCCCACTTCGCTCAGGTACTCACACACATAAACAGGCGCAAAAATACGCTCTCACCTCACCTCTCTCTCGCGTCACGAACAGAGAAACACACTTACACATGGACAATTCGACTACGTTTACAGCCCTTACTTTTCATGCACTTTCTTAGTACATCTTCGGCTACACCTTGTTCTCCTACGTACCTCTTCCCTTTGTTTTTTATCTTCATGCGTACTTGGTGCTGTTTATCCAGTGATCCTTCTACATCCATAGTAATGTCCTCTTCAGCTGCTCTTTATGCTTGTTCTCCCCTCTCTGTTTGTCTTTGAACTCTTTTTGGCACCCTTCATTGCCATTTTGTACCCCTGTGATTTTTCTTATTCCAATGAAGGGCTGGTTGGACTGATGTGATCTCAGGCGCCCAATGGAAATTGTCCCCTATTTCGTTCATCCCTGATCCCTCCGACTGCCTCTCGTTCTCACTCTTCCTTGGCCGACTGTTAAATTTCTGGCTTACATCTTTTCTGGTCATGTCTTGAGCTTTCGCCATACCTTCCATTTTTTGTGTCACAATTCTTCTTTTCAGAAAGCTCTTGATCGTTTGACTCCAGTTCTCTAGTCCGATACCCCTTGTTCTTTTCGGGCAGAGGTGTGTACACAAGTACGGTAGCCGCTCTCAGGGCCAGTGTGGGTGCAGCACTGTATTCGTCCTGTGTTTTATCCCGCCTCCGATGCCTTCACATCCCTGGTGTTTTTCAACCTTAGAGCCTCCTGCATAATTGGTTTTGCCCACCCTTGATCATCTTACATTGCTAACGCTGCTCTGTCCTGAAGGACTCTGTGTCCCGGTGTTATCCCGCCTTTGATTCTCTTATGTCCTGGTGTAACCCCTTTTCAGCAATCCCTTGATACTTTTGGCAGTCCTTTATTGTGCTGTCACTTGAGCTTTTGGCCAGCGATCCCTCTCCCTTTTCATACCTAGTGTTGTCCTGCACTGGATTTTTGGTCTTGTACTGGGTCCTTCACCTTGTTACTCAGGGAGAGGGTCGAAGGCTAGAGTTGTAGGACCACTGTTAAGTCCTCAGTTAGTACGGGGGTAGTGATAATAGTGTCCTAAGGAACCACACGAAACGATACACTACAGCGCGCCAGCGAAACTCTTGTCAGTACTGCTCTCGTCCAAGAAGTAACGTGTAAAAGGACAAAGAGCAGACAAGAAGGCTTGGCGCATTACTAATACTATGTCTACTAAAGAATATAACTGCTAATCTAAGGCGTCGCCACCGCTGCCTAGCTACCTCCAATCCCTTGATTCTCCCAACCCCTTGATTGTCCCAATGCCTTGATGTTTCCAGTCCCTTGAATTTTGTTCTCAGTGGGTGAACAACACCAATCGAACTCTACTTTGATACTATAGGAGAATGAAACATCTAAGGATTTAAAAGCAATGTTGCTATGAATACTTGGCTGCCACAGGCCAGTTATGCATTCCGCACTTTTTTGTGCTCTCTTTGTTTCCATACCCCGACATCCAGCCCCCCTTTTTCAGGAGTGTACTTTCTTGCTAGCGCCTTACCTCTTCGACTTCGTTTAGAATTTGCTGTCACTCCTTTTCCGTCTCACCTCTTCTCAGTAACCCTCTTTTTTTGTGCATGTACTGACTTTTCTGAGCAACCCCTTGGTGTCCTGTCAAATGTGTTCATGGGGAAAGGAAGAAATCGAGAGGGATGTGTTACGTATATAAAGGACGCCGTTCAGTCGGCTAGTATCAAAATAACCCATCTGTCTTCAAGCGTCAGACTCACAACAACACTTACAGCAACTCTGCAATACTATTTCCAAACTGTTACAGGCCCTTACGTATCTCCACTCTCTCTCTAGGGCACCGCGGTGAAAAGGTAAGAAAAATGCCATCCACATCATTGTCCGCTCCTACACTATATTCAACACCTATTATTCATTTGCATTTATGACAAACGACCCCCCTCCCCTACAATTTTTGAGATGCCTTTTATCTTTCCATTCAGTTCAACTGCTATTTTTGGGACTTATATTGTGCAGGCATCCATGTACAATGCCTATCATCTTTATGGTTCATATCACTGCTTGCATGAATATGTAATGGTTTGGAGTTTAACTCTTGTGCCTTTACTTACACACACATTTGTCGAAATTGTAATGTATGGCGAGAGCTGAGGCCTTTTGACAGGCATGGAGTCGTTAGTTTTGTAAACTAACAAGTTCATCTTTCCTAGAACAGAACAAGATGAAATACTTGCTCATTGTGCTTGCTACCTTGGCCTTGCTGAACTTCGCCAATGCTTCTTGCAAAATGACAACATTCCAGAGGGTAACCCAAGCGCCTCAAAAACCCACGATTGCAAAGTCGATTGTACCCTTGCTTTAAAAATAATGTTTCGTCACCGATACCTGTCGTGTTATCAAGCGAAAGGGATCAAGGATTCTGTGATATGCAGCTGCCACTCCTCGACATGTTACCCATTCCCCCTCAGATTGAACTGTTAGGCAGTGTTGCAAAATAAGGTGGTGGCTGGGCAGCGGTGGTGACGCCTTAGATTAGCAGTTATATTCTTTGGTAGACATAGTATTAGTAGTGTGCCCAGCCCTCTTGTCTGCTCTTTGTCCTTTTACACATTACTTCTTGGACGAGAGCAGTACTGACAAGAGTTTCGTTGGCACGCTGCAGGTACAAACCCCCTCTTTGATATTATGAATAGAATGTCCTTTTACACATCACTTCTTGGACCAGAGCAGTACTGACAAGAGTTTCGCTGGCGCGCTGCAGTGTATTGCTTCGTGTGGTTTCTTAGGACATTATTATCACTACTTCCTACTATCAACCTTCCTTCGACCTATAACCCCTTCTCCCCCGTACCAATTGAGGACTTGACAGCGGTCCTACAACTCTGGCCTTCGACCCTCTCCCTGAGTAACAATATGCAGAGAGCTTTTAAGAGAACATTTTTTTCGAAACAAACATGGTTCTCTTATCCAAAGGCGACAGTAGCTGGCTGACCGGGTTAGCGGTCGAAATAAAATATTTTATGTGAAATGCGCAATAGTTAGTGCGCTGATAAAAGGCGTCGTGGGAGACAGAAAAAGAACCAGTGTTGACTGATTAAGCACCGCGTACCCATAGGATCATGGATGACGTATAGCCAGCGCCACTCCTTGCTCTATTTTTTATTTAGCACTAGGGTGTGGAAGGGAGATGTAGCCTGCAGGCAGTCAATTACTGATGCCTGCCAACAAGTCATAAACCACGTTTTTTATTTAAGTTTGCGCGGCCGCCCACGGCCCCTCCGAGGCTCTCCAGAAGCGTTACTTCTTGCGGCGGCGGCGATGGTATTGTTGTTCATCATCGCGTTGATGCTGTTGTTGTTGATCCTGTTGCCTTTTTGGTTCTGAAGTCGCATCACCTTCCGATCATGTCTGACATTTCGCGAGCCGATGCTGTCAGGTTTTTGGACACTGTTGCTATTCGAGGTAGGCATACCATTGGGGTTGCTGTTGGTGCTTGAGCTCTTTCTGACTGGCTGAGCTAAAGTTTGAGTTTTTGTAAACAAGCCATGTTGGCTCGTGAGAAATGCAAATACTGCTTGCAAAGCGAATCCTGGTACTAACTCGTGCTCCTCAGCAGCTAAAAAAAGAAGAAAACGAGAACACGCGAGAAGACGAATCTTTAGAAAAAGTATTTTCTTTAAGATATATTGCAACGGAAAGTAATAAAAGTAACACAATTTCAAAAACGCAGCTGCTTGTTGATGACGCACCATTAACTTTTGTCCCGTTTCGACCAGGCGAGGCTCCATTTCTCGCCATGAACGAACGTGCATGCTAACCAATGAATGAGCAACAAAAATAAAAAACTCTGTAAGAAAAAAAAAGGGGGAATGAGAAGGAAGACAGATGTGGAGATCAGATGCAGGCGAAAATCGCAAAAATAGCAGAAAATGAACCCTCTCTCGCAACTTACTTTGTTCAGCCATGCACGGTCCAGTTTCTCTTTCCGTTTGTCTCCTGTACTTCCATCCAGTAGTGCGACTGCTTTGACTCGTTCCCTGAACTCCGCCGCACCTAATATGGATAAGGTCGCATCATAGATTAGTAAAGTATGCGTTTAGGCTGAAACAGAGCAAAAGAGCATGGAAAGTTATGAACAAGCGAACTTACGGGATCCGTCGAGTATAGAAAACACTGCGTCGGTGCCTTCACCAAAGGCAACATACATCACACACGTCGCCGATGAGGGGCTATCATGCCGCGTGAAGGAACAAATTGACAGTTTAAATATTAGTAACAACTCACTCTTTCGCATTATTTCAGCGTTGTGGATCAAAATGACCAAAATCATTCCTCGGCACATCCCGCTCGCACATACTGGACAATGTCGTCCCAGACGTACTGGACATGCGACTCGCGATACTCGCCCGAATCATGAAGATCGCCTCCGTTCGGGTCACACAGCACCACGCCCCATCCATGCTCTAGCGCCATGTCGATGTAAGGGAACTGAGAGGCAAACAAAAAGTTACCCTTCTCTCCTGTCGTGAACAAGTCCTTGTCCCATTGCCCAGGTGACTCCTCGCCTACTTTTGGTACCAGCACCAATATAGTCGAATTTGTGCGCGCATCAGGCCTATTTGTACGAACATTGGGATCTTGGTTGGTTACATAAAATATAATTGATCGTGATATTTTGAAGGGCGCGCTAAAGGTAAAGTATTGATTGCTTCATGAGCCCATTTGCACTTACGAAACAAATATCCGTGGGAATCGGTGATGATCGCCTCCGCCAGGTGCAGACGTGCCCTTGTTCTGAGCAACAGCGATCCGTTCGAATCCATACTTGTCCTTCAGTCGGTCATACACTAGGCTTTGAATCTTGGCTACCGGAGGTGAAATATAGCAAGCGGAGATAAATAAAATTACGGTCCGTGTTAAGTATTTCGCACACTAGCTCTAATTAAACGTGTTTTTTCATGACCGAGACAAGGAAGATCCAAGAACCAGCGCATTGACGCTGTTTACCTTGGACAAACTCGAATCGATCAAAATGATCCTCATAATTAAACAGCTTGCCTATTTGTAATTTTACACACAGAGCAGGTTGAATCAGTCTCCCACTTAGCATCAGCGTTCATTTGCGGACAAAAATGACCACAATAGTAAGGGAGAGAGGTACATCGAAAAAACAGAATAGATCCTTACCATGCTTGTCAACGAAGTCATGGTCACTGTTCTCTGAAAAATGCCATCCCATCAACGAGAACCACTCCTCGTCCGTGTATCCCTTAAGGCTATCGATCTCATCGTTTGGGTTTTCTGATGATTCGTCTGATGCGGAAGCGGATACTGGTGGTGTAGGTGGGAGGGTGTGATCACTGCCCTGGTTGCTTTTGGGGTCCGGATAGGGAGTTATGATCCGCATGCCGCTGTTCTCAATGATGTGCTTGTCCTTCTTCGTAGGTATTACTGGTATGATCTTCTTGTTATTCTTCTTTGATGTGGTCGCGGTCGCGATAGCGGTAGCGGTAGTGATGGTTGTGATAGTAGGTTCTGCTGTGGTATCATTGTAACCCTTCGTCGTAGTCTGAGGAGTGTTGTCGTTGTTATTGTTAGCGACAGTTTTGATCCACCTGGTATTCAGCCTTGTCACGCTGCTGGTAGTGGTCGGCTGCGTGGTAGTAACGGTGGTGGCGGAAGTGGCAGTGGATTGTGTAGTGGTGGTGGTGTCATCGTTACCGAACGTCGTAGTGTGAAGCGACTCTTGTTGTGATGGCGACGTGTCGGTGTAGTTGTTTGAGGAAGGTTTGCTCTTCTTGACATTCTTTTTTGTCGCGGTGGTGATGATAGTGGGCTGCGTGGTAGGAGTGGGTTGCGCGATGATGGTGTCAGTTGCGATGGCGGTAGTAATTTCGTCATTACCGCTCGTCATAGAGGAAGAACCTGGTTGTTGCTGCTTTTGTGGCGTGCCATTAACATTGGTAGTTTTACTCTTCCTAGTGCTCTTTTTTGTCGCGGTCGCGCTAGTGGTAGTTGCGAGCTGTGTGGTAGCAACAGTCAGAGGCTCTATAGTGGTATCGTAGTCATTATTGCTGTTCGTCGTAGTGGGAGTATAAAGTGGTTCTTGTACTACCTCTTCGTCGGCATTGTTGTTACTGGTATTGTTGGTAGTTTTCTTCTTCTTTGTAATGGTGGCATTCTTGGGTTCCTGTGAGGCGTCTCGCTTGTTGCTCTTGATATTATACGTGTTATTATTTTTCTCACTACAACAATTCGTACTGGGTTTTGGATTGCTGTTTTTCAACTTTGAGGTTGTCATGGTTGATTTGTTGCTCAGTGTGTGTTGAAGGTGGGGTGAGGAGAGGGGAGGGTGAGGGGAGGGTGAGGAGTGAATGAGAAAAGAGATTACTATGACGACGTGCGAGAGGTGGGTATCAATGAAGAATGGAAAGCCCAATGCCTCATGTATGCTCAAACTGAAAAAAAAACCCCCGACGAGCGCTCTCTCCTTCGTCTTTCGTCTTTGGCGCCGTCTGTCGAAAAACAAGCCACATTTTTGCTGGGCATGTTCACTACCGCAAAAACCAACATAATTAATTCACCAGCGGAAGCGTGGATCATGTTTGTTTTATTCACCTCCACTTCCCACCTTTGTCCTTCCAACCTTCCCTCCCTATCACAGACTCAGAGTCGCTCATCGCCATTTTTGATACCATACCGCATCCCAAACGGCGAAATATACCGGCTCTCAAAAATCTTCTCCAACATCATATCTTTGGTATAATACCCGCCCGCAGCTGCAAGTGTCGATCGATCCCCCGCCGCCTGGATCGTCGCTCGGATCTGCCCAATCGTCATTGTATGGCCCGGGTCGAGGTATGCGCAGATGGTCTCGAAGATCTCGTACGGCATGTTGGCCAAGTTCGCCAACACCTTGTGCGCATTATAGGACTCTTCGATAAGAATGACAGGGTGGGCGGTAGAGGAAGCTGAGGTCGTTGATGAGGGACGGCCTCTTATTGATGACGTAGGAGAAGATCCACCGAGAAGGTGGCCTTGGTCCATCAGCTGTTGTCGTTGGTGTGGGAGTACCAAGGAGTGAAGGTCTCGTCGGATGTTATTGTTGCTGCTCCCACTGCTACCGAGACCCAGACCTAGGCCAAGATCTAGATCGAGTCCAAGGCCAGGCGCACCCAACGAGACTGGTGTGGAGGGGCGGTTACCATGGGCGAGATTTTGGACTGACCCCGATCCTGCTTCACGCTCATCCTGAGACACCACTACTGCTGGTGCCACTCGACTCATATTTCCGACTGCGAGCAACAAGGGTGACACGCTCCCTCCGCTATGGACCTCATGACTCGAATGAGGCTTGCTGACCGACGAGTGTGAGCCGGAAGAGTTGGTCCTCACCAGCCCGACCTTCTTCTTGAGCAGACTCCATGCACTTTGGCTCTGAGGTGACTCTTGTTGTTGTTGAATTTGAGTCTGGAGCAACCTCTGATTGACCGGACGACCCAGCAAGACCACCCGCGATAAGACCAGGATCCTGCACGCCGCCGCATATATCGCCTGCTGCCAAATAAAGTTTCTCGTCAACAGATGCTGGATAGCCTCATACAGAACATGTCGATCCTCCGAGTTGTAATCCAGCTGGATACCCTTCATTGATCGGTTCTTGGCCAAGTTGTTCGACAATGCCCAGTACCCCTCCACCGCAATGTCCGGGTTCGAGGTCAACCCCAGATTCTGGAGCCCTCTAGCCGACGGCAAGACCTCGGCGATCGCTAATGCTCCCTCGGTTGAGATCCCACAGTTGGTAAAATTGATGCTCTCCAGGGTCGAGTTCAGAACCACACCCTTCATCAACTCACTGACCGCATCTGCCGAAAACAGGTTATAAGCCAAGTTAATCTCCCGCAGCGTGCGGTTAGTCCTAAGAACGTCGCCCAATGCCGTCATACCAACAAGACTCTGCCCGGTTCCGATATTGTTTAGCTCCAGATCCAGACCGATCAACGACTTGTTACGCTTCAGACTCTCACAAATCTCCGCCAGTCCTTGGTCTCCAATGTTGTTGTGGGGCAGGTACAGATAGGTCAAGTGTCGATTCGAGACCAGGGCTGCTGCCATTGCAGTCGCGCCCTTGGGTCCCATCTCGTTCATGTCCAGACTTAGCGAATTGAGCGTCCTGTTGAACCGAACAGCATCCGCAATCATGACACATCCCTCGGAACCCAATCCATTCGACCCCACATTGAGATGTCGGAGTACCCTGTTCTTGGTCAACAGTCGCGCGAGGAAGGGAGCGCCTGCCCGTTTGATGTTGTTGGACTGGAGACAGAGCCGAACCAGGGCCCGGTTGTAGACCAATCCCTCTATAAGGAGCTCAATCCCAGGGCCGGTAATCCTGTTACTCGACAAGTCCAGTTCTTTGATAGTCTCGTTCTTGGCCAACACCTTGGAGACATACTTGACAGTCTTGTCGTTGATCCCCGACCGAGCGAGTGAGAGGACTGTAATGGTCTGGTTGTGCTTCCATGCCTCAAAGATGTACTTAAGCGCCTGTTGACTGATCGCATTCCGGGCCAGCTTGAGGACCTTGATATTCGCCGCTTCCGATGACCGAATCAGTTTTGCCAGGAGTTTGGCATCCGCCGCCGAAATGGCCGCTCCGCTGATGTTGATGGTCTCCAAAGCAGTCGAGTTCTTGCCGGCCATGGAAACGAGGAGGACATTGAGGAGGGGTTCTGAGAGCGCCAAAAAGTTGCCTCGCTGGATCGCTGATATGATGGGCGCCAGGGGGATGGTTGTGGATTTTGTCGTAGCTGTCGTTGTAGCTGAAGCAGACGCTGCACTGGATGACGAACGAGTTCTGGAGTTGATGTTGGGGAGGTCAGAAACAACATGACCATAGCCATCAAGACTCTTATTGCTCAGGGTTTTGGGGAGCGTGATGGTCGCAAATGCAAACGAGGTTGTGTGTTTGTTACTACTGCTATTCCTGCGGCCCGAGGGTATGGGTATGGTATGATTACGGGCGAGTTCGACCATTCTCTTCAAAAAACTGGTATCTCCGCTAGTAGTAGAGTCTGTTATTGTTGTACCGTTGTCGTTGGAAAAGGAGAAGGACCGGATACGTTGTTTGAATGATGGGGTGCGGAGGGGTAGCGAGAGGGGCGGAGAAGGTAATGAAGGATTGGTCGTAAAAATTGTTGGTGCTTCAATGCTGGAGGAGCTGATGAAACTGACAGAGCTGAGGTTGGCGGCAGAGACGGAAGAGAAAGTGGTCGAAGCGCTCGTTAGCTTGAGTTTTCTGAACGGATGCAGCCACGAGGGTGAGGAAGAGGAAGAGGAAGCGGAAGATGATACAGCGAGGTCTGCCAAAGGAGGATTGTCGTGGAGGGAGGAAGGTTTGTCCGCAAGGAGGTGGGTAGCAGGAGGGTCTGTAGCAGTAGGAGCTGAGAAGGTGGCAGTAGGGACAAGGGGAGGCGATGAGGAGGGGCAGAGGTGAGGAGAGGAGGGAGGGGAGGATTTTGAGAGGGGAGGAGAGGATTTTGAGAGGGGAGGAGAAGGGGAAAGAGAAAAGGCAGTAGAGCGGGGTGCCGATGAGTCGAGAGGATGGGCAGGAGTAAAGTTGAATTGAGAAGAAGAGGATATGCTTGTGGTTTGGGCGACAAGAAGATTCGGCACTTGGACAAAAGAGGAAGCAGTCGGGTGAGTTGGACACCTTGTTGTCGTCGTTCTTGTCGTACTTGTACTCGTCGATGGTACAGATTGAGCAGATTGACGGGGTGCAGGTAGATGAGGGGAGAGGGAGAGAAAGGGGCTCGGGCTGTTGTTTTTGTTGTTGTTGATATCGCCTGGTATGCCTCTTGTCTGTTTCTCTTTCTTTCTCTTTGTCTTGTCGTCGTCCGTGTTCTTGTTATCGTTATTACTCAGACTGCTGGTAATACCGGTGCCCGTGTCTGGCTTATTACCAGTGCTATTGTCGGTGGTACTAATGATGGTGGCTCCGACTATGACGTTGTTATCGAAGCTATTGTTGTCATCGGAGATCTCTTCTATGCCTTCCTGCTCTATGAGCGAATGGTTCCACAACGAAGTAAACAAGTCCGATGGGTTGCCAGGAAAGATGGACAGTGCGTCGCGTGAGGGATTAGCCGGGTCTAGACAAGTGTTTGTGTGTTGTATGTATATGTGAACGAAGGATTTATTGTTATTGGTTTAGATGGGAGAGAAAGAAAGGGTCAATGGTTGTAACGATGATAATGATGCATCAGAAAGGAAGGTTGTTGTTTGTTGTCGTGGGACTATATGCTCTCTTTCTTTGTTGTTCAATGCACTGAGAAAGCAGAGAGAGAGATGGGCAGAGGGGAAAGAGAGGGGAAAGGAACGAAGGGAAGTAAGGGGTAGCAGGTAGAACACACAGAATGAAACGAAGTAAAGAAGAGGTGGCATGCACCCTCGAGGGTGAATGAAGAATAAGGGTGAGTGTGATCAGTTGAATGACAAGAAGGAAAAGAGGAATGAAGAGGGTCAAGATGACATGGTCATGTTCATCAAGAAGAATGGAGGGAAGGAAAGGAAGTGAAGGGCGGAAGTGAGTGTCACTCTACCCACTTAAATGGTGACGAAGTAAACTATGAGGTAGTGCTTACAAAGTGCGGGCAAAGTGCACGCACACAAAATGGACATATCCCACAATGCCATAATGCCTTATCCAGAGACGCACATACGACACACAAAGAAGGGTAAAGAATGCCTTCAAAGAAAAAGGAGTGTGGAGGAGAAGGGGGAGAAGGATGAGAAGGGGGAGGAAGCGAATAATTATCCGGGAAGACATCTTCGTTTTCTTTGTCCGTTTGTTTGTTTGTTCCCGCATCAGTATCGCAGTGTTGTCCTACCTTCTTCATCGAAAGTCATCGATGGATCCTCAGCCGTGTCCCTAGATCGATCCCTATGAAAGGAAACTCCAGTGCACGCGGACACTGATAGCAGTAGTGAACCCTGTCCTCCGTTCATTGCTGTCTCGGGTTCATCATCTTGTCGCTTTTTGTCCTTCGATGTCGTAGTCGTTATCGCTGTCGTCGCATTTGTTTCCGCTATGGGTACAGAACTGCCTGAGCCGGTCATTGGTAGTAACATCTTCAAAGGAGTGACCGCATCCTCTGTGTGATAGGGGTCAGAGAGCGAAAAATAAGTGAGAGAGGAAAAAGGCTCGTGTGGGAGATATGCAACCGAGGATGACGGCTGTTGTTGAGTGGACGTAGAGGGTGAAGATGAAAATGAAATAGGTGCAGTAGATCGAGCGACGAAAGAATTGGTGGAAGGGGTCGAGGACAAAGGGGAGGGAACTCGCATAGGGGTAGTGGTAGTGGTTACCGAAGAAGAGGGAGAGGGAGAGAGAGAAAAGAAAGAAGAGTGACTGTTGGTCGAGGCAGCCGAGGGTATCAAGGTGGATCGGAATGGTTGTGTCACTTGTGCAAATCCCTTTTCCAGTGTCAAATCCTTGCTTTTATGGTGGTCCAGGTGGTCGTTGTGAGGATTGTTGTCATTGCAATGGAGGAAAAGGTCGTGATCGCCATCGTCACTGTCGTTGTTTGCATTATGAACAGGTGTGCTGAGGCCACTGCCATTGGCGCAATTGTTTTCGAGATTGGTGTGAGTTCGGATCATGTCCCCCTTTCCATTCGAAGGTCCAGCGAGCGCACTCCTGTTGCTGTCGACGTTGTTGCTGTTCACCATTATTGTCTCGGATTATTATTTCTCTTTTAGTTTCTTTTTAGATCGGTTGCAAGGAAGAAAAACGAGAAAGAGGAAGAGAGTGAGGGAGAGAGTGAGAGGGAGGAGGGGGAGGATGAAAAGGTACAAAGAACGATTGTAGAAGATAATGTAAAGCAAGAGAAATGCAAAGAAAGGAGAAAACGAGAGGAAAAAAATAACCTTAAATAAGAAAGAGCGTGTGAGAGAAATAGAATTAAAGCATTGGCGGGAATGGTGGTGGTAGGGCAAGGACTATTGTTCTAGGGCTCTTGCTGTCGATACTAGCAGTGGTAAACAAGGTAGTAGTGATCATGCAGAGGATGTTCATGAGCAAGTCAAACGTATGGGAGAAGGAGAGAAAAGACTGAGGCGAGAGGTGCATGCGAAAATGGAAGTGTGAATGTAAAAAGGTATTGTTGGTAAGTAAGAGGGTGAAAGAGGAAGAAAAGATAAAAATAAAGGCATGAACCACAAGAATTGGATAGAGAAGGCAGACATGTCTGTTTTCTTCTCGCACAGACATTGGTCAGCGAAGGATAATGCAAAAAGGTTGTTGCGGTTCCTTTTTTTACCGCCATAACACACTTCTCTTTCTCCTCCTTATGTCCTTATGTCTCCTCCCTCTTCTTAACCCCCTTACAGACCCTTCTGTGATCTTCTCTCTTGAATATCATCACTTCACTCCGCCCTGCATGGTGCTGTCCAGCTGCTCATAAGTTTCCCCTTTCGACCAAGTCTGGCTCTGACACAGCACCAGCAGAACCAGGAGCCACCACTCAAAATAAAAAAGGGCTCTGTGTCACCGAAGAGTTTTTTCCTTTGCCATTTTTTTTTTGCTCCTTCAATTTGATTCAGGAGGTGCTCCTCCTGTTTTTTTCTCGTATGCAGTACCAATGGTCGCGTCGGAAAATAGAAGTCGACACGAGAAAAAAACGAGCGTGAGGGAGCAATTGAACGAGTTGCAGGCAAAGAAGAAAAAAAAAGGATCGAACAAAGAGCAATGGTCATTTCATAAAAAGAATTAATTCTTTTATCTGCATATGGTTCAACTACAGCATCATATCAAGTTGTTACCATCTATTCTGACCGCCTTGATTCTCAAACCACAACTCCGTTCCAGACAACTTTGCAGCCTGTCGTGCCACTTCAGGATCCTCTTCCATTTCGTAATCCATCATCGTTGGCCTGTCCGCAATATCCATCCTTGTAAACCCACCATTCAAGTCATTCACATCTCTGGGTGATGACGATGACGATGTGCCATTATCGGTATCTTCCATCGCACTCATGTTCAAGAATTGGCTCATATCGTTTACGGCGTTGTTCTGCATTCCACTGACTGGAACAGAGGCAGCAGCAGCGTGGCCGGACAAAGTACCTTGGGAGGCCATGTTTAGCTCTGAACGGGAAGAAAAATACTGAGCCGAGAGCTCAGCAGGAGTAAGCAGAAAAGAAGCGGAAGTATGAAGTGGTTGAGACAATGAGGTAGCGGCGGTAGCAGACAAAGTCTGATGTACAGCGCTGCTGTTTGCCAGGTTGAGCCCGTTACTTCTGCCACTCTGCACTCGCTGCATATACATCTCCCAGTAGTCAGCCTTGGGGTTGGTGAGGTCGGAAATAAAATCGTCCACACTTATTGCCTGGCTATTGTAAGCGCTGGTGAGAGGTCTTACTGACCCCATTGGCCCTGCGACAGTGTTAACATTGGTCAATGGGAAAGTGGTGGAAGGACCTGTTGCCGCCATTGGTCCTGCAACAGTGGTGACATTAGTGTCGGCCGATGGGAATGTAATGGGGGGTCTTGCTGTTGCAGCCATCGGTCCTGCGGCGGCGTTGGTGTTAGTCGATGGGAAGGTGGTGGGGGGTTGAGTTGCTCCTGCCATCGTTCCAGTGATAGCATTGACGTTAGAGTTGTTGTTGATGTTGGTCGATGGGATCGCGGTAATGAAAGGCGGCTGAACCTGACGGCGTTTCAATTGAGGCTGCTGCAGCCGATCTTGTCTCGACATGGTGGTGGTAGTGGTTGCTGCCGATGACGATTGTATCCGAGCTCTCGAAATACTGAAAGAGGTCGTATCAGGATTCTGGACCCGATATTGCTGCGGCTGCTGCAGCTGACCTTGTCTCAACCTGGTTGGTCCCCACGACGGCTGCGTATGTGCTCTTAGGGCGCTGGTAGAGGTCATCTCAACATCCATGTCCAAATCCTGAACCTGGCTCTGAGCACTCTCTCTTCTGGCTGCTGCTACTGACCTCGTAGTCCTTGCAAATCCAGTGACAGGTCGATCGGCTCTGGAAGCGATAGGTGAAAAATCAACATCCATATTGACTCTCCGCCTGCCAAAGGTCCTGGTTGTCACCTGGGTTGTCGTAGTCTTTGCTAGTGGTTTGGTTGTGTCTGATAGTATTTTAGATATTGTCTTTGCCGATGTCTTGGTTTTGGCCACTGTAGTCGTCGTTTCCATCTCAACTACCGACGCATCCAACTCGAACACCAACTTCCCAGCCACCATCTCCAATTTCCCCGCTGGCCACCTCCGGACGCGAGCAAACTCTGGCAATACAAACCCCAGATTTTGTCTTTGAGCCTCCGCTTCCTTGTCCCACCATTCCTTCACCTCTCTCTTCAGCCGATCCAACGCATCTGCGCAATCGGGTCGTGTCCACGCCTTGTTCTGGAATTTGGGGATTTCCTGCTCCGGGTACACCTCGTCCGGTTCGAAATACAGTTTCCCACCTTTTTCGACCAAGGTGCGATCGTTTGCCGAGAAGGTGTGGATTGTTCCTGGGTACGTTGGGACTTTTTCAAAGTGACTGATGTGTGGTACCGCTGATGTTGCTGCTGTCTGTCCCTGATCCTGATACTGGCGGGACCGGGGGCCAAAGACCCATCCTTTCCGGACCTGTCGGGCGGCACGAGTATACTCTTCTAGCGTCCGGTTTCGAATCGTCCTGATTACTCCATGGTTGATCAACCCTCGCTCAAAACTAGTCGTGAACCGGGTCTCCATCTGCGTTTGCCGCTTATATTCGATGTATGCAGGCGTTTTAGGGGGAGCTGGAGCCTTTGGAGCTCTCTGTTTCCGTTTCACTGCACTCTTACCACTCTTTTTCTTCCCTGCCGCTTCCTGTTTTTTCTTCAACTCCGCCTCCAGTCTTTTCTTCCTCTTCATCTCCAAAATCATTTCATACTCCTCATCCTCCTCTTGTTCCTCCACCTCTTCATCCTCATCCCGCAACAGAAACAACGGCCACAGCTCCTCGTACGCTCGTCGGATCGTGATCGCCTGGAAATCGCAATCGAACCAGGGGTGCCAAACAAAATAGGTGAACAATTTTCGGATCTGGTTTGTGGTTAACTCCAGGTCTCGCGGGAGGAGGTGGCAGAAGGAAGCCATCAAAGAGCGGGCTGGGTAGTAGGTGTGTGGTCTTGGTTGAGGTTGTAGTTGTGGTGGTGGTGATGGTGGTGGTGGTGCTCCTGAGCCTGACTTTGGTGTTCGTGGTGGCGAGGATGATGGAGATGGAGATGGTGTAGGCATTCCAGGTGGCGCTAAAGAACGACAATGGGGTTTATGAGGATGAGGCGGTGGAGGGATGGTGCGTTGTGGATTAGGGAACTTTGGGACACCGAAATGCTGATATCCAACAACCAAGTCCCATCCAAAATGCAGCTTTGTCCCCTTTTCCGTCTTGGAATAGAAATTTGTCGGACAGTCCGCATGGTGTCCTTCCTCCTTCAATCCAAAATGGTCAATGTTTCCGTCATAGTTCTCTTCCTGGCGGTTGTTGTTGAAGATATCGTCAATGTCCTGTGGGCTGAGGTGACTATTTTTGAAGTGTGTCCCGGTATGAGGAAATCGGTCTGAATAATATTTACACAAAAACGTCGCAGATATCAGCGCTCTCTCTTTCGCCGCCGCCCTTGTATGTTTACCACCAACAACAACACCACCCCCTTCCTTCTTCTTCTTGTTTTCCTCCGCTCTTTTCGCATTATCCACCTCTCGCACAGTCGCTGGCGGAGCAAACACAGGCATTTTTTCAAACTTGAACCCACAATCCACACATGTTGCCAACAGAGTGCTCTCTCGCGGACGCGGGTTCTTGGGCTGTTTCCGGGCGAATCGGTTGAGGTATTTGTTTTTGGCACGGTAGAGCCAGAACTGAGGGAGATGTGTTCGAATAAGGAGGTCCATTAGGTCAGAGACAGTGTTCAGGGATCTGGAGGCGATGGAGAGTGCTTGGGAGAGGGCGAGGATTCGTGATGCCGACAATGGTGAGGTTGGTGAGGTTGGTGGGGTCTGATCCAGAAGTCTCTTCTCGTTGTGCGCCAGAAGTCGGTACATGTTGGAGATCCGCTCACGGACGATGAAATGCTCAGGCTGGTATCGCCCTCTGGGGATCTCGTCATCATCATCGCCATCTTCGGATTGTGGCGGAGAGTCGATCTCGATTGGGTGGGTCAGCGAAGTCCCGAGGAGAGGTTCATGAATCGATCGGTTCCTGAACTGTCCTCCATCTCCCGCACGCCCACTGGTATATCTGGACCGACCCTGTGGCGCCGACGACGACGATAACGACGATGGCGTAAAGGCACTGTTGCCATAACCGTAGTTGTTGTCGCCGTCGCTACTGCTGCTGCTGCTAGAGCTGCTACTGGTGCTTCCTGCGCCTCCAAACCCGCCCATAGCCGAACTCGAGTCATCTCCGTCAAAGTCGCGACGTGAAAAAAACCGCTGGTAACTATCATTGGTTTCCAACATCTCTGGTTCCTCGCCTTCCTCCACCTCCTCCTCATCAATCGCCCTCGCCGGCGTCGGCGCCTCTCTTCCTACATTCTGGCTCGAACGATCCTGGTCAGAATCCTCCTGACTCGAAGCCTCATCATCTCCGTGTTCATCGCTTTCCCCTTCCTGCAAGAATTGCTGAAGGAGCATTTTGTTTTCGTGGTTCCAGCGCTTTTCGTCGTTGTCTTCGCCGTTGCTTTCATCCTCGTAGTCTTCATCCTGACTGTCATCCTCTTCCTCATCTTCTTCCTCATCCTCGTCGTCATCCTCGTCGCCATCATGGTCGTCAGCATCGTCATCATCATCATCCTCCCTCTCTTCATCATCCTCATCTTCATCAACTTCATCCTCATCCTCATCGTCTTCCTTCTCGTCATCACCATCATCACTGCTGGCCACGGGGTGAACGACTTGTCGGGTTGAAACCGCAACTGCATGGGCGAAGCCTGAAGCTGCCGGAGCGGACGGTCGAGTTCTGGAACGTGTCACCGGTCGGGTCGGAACTGTTTTCCCTCCTGTACGACTGCGCTTAGGGGACTGTTGCTGAGTCGGAGAAGGAAGGGGTGAGGACTCGTCTGGAGTCTGCAGCCTTTTCCTGCGTCTGTTAATGTTTGTCATGATCCGAGGTTTTTCTCTTGGTTGTCGTAGGTTGTAATTGTAGTTTTTTTCGGTGTTTGTAAATTCGAGTTGGAGTTGAAAATGGATTGGGTTAATAGAAAGTTCTGAATCCCATCTTCGTCGCGGGTAGAAGCCCTTTAAATAAGAAAGACCAGCGGTAGAGGACCATTGCGGTAGTTTGTACCTTGTTTGCTTACCACGAAGTCTTAGTTGCGTGCATCGGCGTGCGATTCATGCCGTCATAGAGCCCGAGTCGTCGGTACACAGTGGTATGAAAGACTTCCCGCACCTATTGGCAGAACGTAGATCGACGATGAACGAAACACCGTCATAAGTTCCCACTGTGACGAGGTGCAGGAAAGGTGGTGAAAGAGTGGTGTGACAGAATGGTGAGTGAAAGACCGACGAAGACCGAACTTTGTTAACTACGCTCATACGCCCTCTTTATGCAGGGTCATTGCATTCATTCATTCCACTCCTGCATAGCTGTTTCGACACAGGTTGTGGTCAAAGAGGCGTGTGTAGTGTATGTGGCATCCCGATTGTCGGAACGTGCTTTTGTACCATGCGTCAGCGAAGTTCCTTTATGTCGATTTTCCGTGAAAGAGGCGAACGCATGCAGCAGTGAAAGAAAAAGGAGCAGGAGTTGCTCGTTGCCTCTTTGACAAACCACAAAAAACCATCAAAAGGCACGTCATCCTACATGGCACGTGAGGCAAAGATCCAATTTTTGTGATAATTCGTTCGCGTTTTTTTTATTTAGAAGCTTCGCCACTTTCCTACGCAAAATAATCATCCCCATCATAAAACCGCTCCAAAACCTCCTCCATAAAATCTGCAGCCTCCAAGATCCTAAACCGCCGATCCTTGATCTGCTGCACCGCCCAGACGAGATCTTCCATCCCGTTCTTGGTCCCCTGCTGCAACCGGATCCGGTATTCTGTCGGTTGACTACCCGATACGCCAACCCTTCGTCGCGTCGCCGCCAACTCTCCTGCCTTTACCGCTGCTGTCGCTGTCGTGGATAGTGATGATGATAGTCCGTTGTTGGCCAAGTCAGCCATATCCTCTGGGAACAGGATCGTCCCAGCAGTGTCGTCCCAGCTGCTGCCAGTCGAGAATCGGGAATGGTGACTCTGGATTGACAGGCGCTTATTGTGTCCTGCTTTCACAGTGCTGTTGATGCTGCTGTGGTCATTATGCTTCCGATCCATACCGTACGTAGGCGTAGAAATATTCGAGGTCGGCGACGACCCTGGCCTTTTGGGTGGCGATGATCCCTGAGCAAGCGGAGGTGGAGTCGACATGATAGTCCTCTTGACCATGTCAAGCGGCGAAGAGGCCAACGCAGGCAGCAGAGCCATCGTCATCGCCGCCGTAGCCGCCGCAGATCCGCCCCTATGCATCGAGACGCCGGCTGTTGGCGGAGGCACAAAGACAATGGCATAGTCCTTGTTCTTGGTCGGTAAATGAGCAAGCGCCTCGATCAGCACCGTACTCGCATCCCTAGTCTCATGCTTTCCACCACCGCCGGATGCCCCTGAGGAGCCATTACCAAGACTCTGCACGCTACTCTGCCGTCCCTTCCGCCAGGCCAAAACACCCCCACCACCTCCTGCATGACCAGTATCGGTGCCGTGATGAATCGAAAGGCCCTTATCGGTAAGTCGGACAACCAAGTAGGTATAAATAATTCTAACCACCATTCGAAACTTGACATCCAGCGTCGACCGCGTGCCCATCCCGATGGAACTGAGCATCCCTTTGGTCGAATCCCGATCCTGGAACCACAACTCGAGTGTCCGACATACTTGCATCACAGAGTTCAAGAATCTACTCTGCAAAACGCTATTGACCACAAAATCAGTAAAAGTAGAAAAGGTTAGGCATCCAATACTACATGTGTACATGTTTTACCCAAGCATCAGAGGCGGAGCTCACCTGTGGACGGACTCTTTGGCAACCAAGGTGAGGAACATCCTCAGCAGCAAGAGGCTCTGATACGCCTTCCAGGGCTCGATTACCAACAAGTTCACCTTCGAGATGACCTCAGCCAGCTCCTGCCCTAACTCCAAAACCTCATCAAAGTCCTGACTCTGCTCACACTCCTCCAACAACTGCAAGAACCGACCATGGATAGTGAGGATGGCTCCTTGCTTGAAAGCCTGGTCCAAGAACTCGTCCTCTGTCAACTCTGGTGCCTCGATTTGTGCCTTGACCTTGCTCCAGGAGTTCCGTCCGTCGCTACTGTTTGTCCTGCGATGCTCCGGCTTATGTGAAGGGTTAGACCGGGTGTGACCAATCAAGGGCATCGGGGATATAGTTTGGTGCAGAGGCGTGTCTTCAAGTCCAAAGACGGTTCCAGACATTCTCATCGCGCTTGCAGACTGTATGCGATCGAACCGATTGCCTTGCTCTCCCGCCCATACGTCAAACTCGCGTTCAATAGCCTCTTCCAAAAGGTTAACCATGACTGGGATCGAGTTGATACGCCGACAGATCACCCTGATAACGTCCAGCTGAATGACCTCTACGTCCGAAATCATGCGTTTCAGTCCTTGAAAAACCTTGTCATACACCAGCGAGGACGAAGTTGAAGGTGAAGCTGTCGGTTGCGCTGATGGTCCTGGTCCACACTGATTCAAGAAACCGACCAGCGTCAACAACGACCGGTGAATGTCAGGGTGCCTGGCCTGGTGCCGACTTCCCGCTATCCTGTCAAGGATCTGACCAAGATGAACAATCACTTGGGGTATAGCGTCCGCGCGAAAGTTGACGTTTTGGGAATCTTCCGCGGAGGACGCGAGTCGGGCCTGCAGCAGTCGAGTCGTATACCCGTAGTAAATCAATACACGTTCAACACTCAACCGCTCTTCTCCCAGACCATAGTCTATGTTGTCTTTCTGGCCCAGCTCCGTCAGATTCGTGCTCTCCAGTCCGACAGCAATCCTCATCCAGTAAAGCAACAATCCTAGTGGACTGGTCAGATCGTCCCACATGCCAGCACGATCCCATTGAACCTTGAGCTCCTCAACCTGACGCCCTAGTTCGTCCATTGACAACAACGTCCAATCTCCAGCATCCAATACGGTCGACCAGATCCGATTCAAAATCTGCTGGCGAACGTCCAAGTCTCCTCCGGAAATGAGATTCGCATCCTGCAGGATGGCGGTACCGAGTTTTAAAAACGCCGCCTCCGTCTGCTGCCAGTCAGCGGTGCCCTTCATCCCAGGACGCTTCAGGTGGCGAGGTCGCAAGTCAGTGTCAGCGTTTTCCATGAGTACGGTTACCAGATAAGTCCAGAAGTCCACCCGAACCTCGACGCTCAGCTTGCCCTTGATCTCCAAGATCCGTTCAACTCGCTCCCTGGATAGCTCCAGTCCAGTCCAGTTCAGTCGGTGAAAGTGTTGGTGAAGCAGCATGATTTGGTTAATCGAACCTTGACCCAGCGTACTCTGATCCATCAAATCTAGCCAAAAATCAAACAGCTCCTGCAGCATGAGACTTGCATCGCCAAAGTGGGCTTGGAGCGCGGTCATCATTTTGGTTACAATTCCGACAAAGGTGAAAAGCAGGCGACTCGCTCCACCCTGCTGACGCTGGAACCGAACCTCATCGACAGCACAATCGGTCAAACATGACAGCCATGGTTGAAAGACCATCAGGGTATCGTGCCACATCCGGCATTGCGTCGAACTTACAAGGGTCCCCGTCTGTCGATATCCTCCAATATCGCCAGTATCTGTTGGAGGTGACTGACCGTAGCTGGATGTCGAATATCCTATACTCTCAGGGAAAGACTTGACCCACTTTGTGAAATAGCGTTCATCGCACAAAACAGCCGTCAAGAGCGAGGCAATCGAGACGGCATATCCGCTGTACCGATCCAACAGGTTTCCCCGAGCCAACTTCTCCTGGCACTCCACAAAGTAATCCACCAAGAACTGGACAAGACGACCTAGATCGTAGTCAGACAGTCCAACTCGCGTCAAAGCCTTCCCTCCAGTCCCAAGGCGTTCGTCTGAAGCGTCAGCGCCGTCCAACAAAGCCGGAATCAGCGTTGGCTCGACGCCCAAGATACGAATGAAGTCCTGCAGAACCTCAGGCTCCAAACACATGATGCCGCAAGTGTCGAAGAGGATCCGGAGATATTCGACATAGTCCTGCTGTAGAAAGTTGAGGAATAGTGTCCCTGCAAGTTCCCGGTGTGACTTAATGATGGCCAGTCGATCGCGGATGCTAAGTTCTGTTGCTTCCTGGATCCGATCATCCTGCTTCTGGAGCTGCTGCTGCGCCACCATCGCGGTAAAGGCAACCTCGTAGAACGCCAGTCTGTCCAGCACCGAGGGCCCATTGCTCTTATTCTGCTGTCCTGACTCGCTACCAAGAGTATTCACGATCGGCTCAACAGCCCAAGCCTGGACGTCGAACTGCCTTAGCAATCGATCCTTCGATGCAAGCCCATATTCCTTGCAAGCGGCGATCCGACGATAGAGCCTCACAAAGTCCGACGGTATTGCTGCTGGATAAAACGTCTTGAAGAGTAGCGAAATCCTAAAGTCGTCCGTCTTCATCAGGTCCAGAATCGGCTCCGTCTGGTTGGGATCTTTCGCCACCACGCCCATGCCAAGTGACTCCACGATTGAAGTGAGAAGAACGAATGTTGGAGGATATGTCGACGCGTCTCCTAAAAGCTCGTTGCATAGATAATAAAAGGATCGGACAGACAGTTCTTGAAGGTTTGTATTCCCTGGATCGAGCTCCAAACGGTCCAAGAGGGTGCTGATGGTCTTGGAGATCTCCAGGGTCGTCAGACATAGTCCTTGTTCAACACTGCCCAACCGAAGGGCCCGCGCCCGCTGGCGGTTCTCGAGGATCGAGTTCTTGACCTTCTCGTTGATGATGATCTCCTCGTACTTGAGCTCAATCACAGCCGCGCGGATACAATGAGTGTTGGGAGTAGTATCACAAGCTATCTCGATCCGTTTCGCCCTGACCTCGTTATGGTAGAGGGCTCCCAGCTCTGACAGGTAAACAATATCGAGTTTTGCGTAAGCTTCGTTCGTCGCCTGATAATCCCTGCAGTAGTCTCGCACAGACCGGACAATATGGCCGAAGAGACCTTGCGGAGTCGATTGCGCGCTTATGACCGCTGTTGGCGCCAATAAACGTGGAACAAAGAACTCTGGGCCAGCCTTCGACTGCTTGACGATACAATTGGCGATTTTTTGTTCCTGCCAAGCATGACTGTGCTTGCGAACGGCGCGAGTTCGACCGGTGTCCGCGTAGTTAGATCGAGGCGGACTACTGACTTCTTGAAAAGACGACCTTGAGCGACCAGGGCCTGTCTCCGACGAAGTCGACTTTGCGTCATCCTGTTCGACCAAGAGAAAGCTCTTCCAGAGATCCGAGTTACACTCTAGCGGGTCAGGTAAGCGGCAAGTGATGAGCAGATCGGGCATCAAGTCCTTGCGGATCCTCCGAAGATCGATGTCCGGCGTCAAAAGCAATGGTTCGCTGATCCACCCGTAAAGAGCAATATACATCTCGTGCAGCGTCGTCAATGATCCCGCTCTCTTGACATTCTGCGCCTGAACCGCCTTACGGGCTTCCTGTCCAAAATAAGTATATGTCGTCTGAAGTCGTTCCTTAAGCTGTTCCACGATCTCCGGGTTGGTCTCCAAGAACTTGCAGCCATAAAAGGTTGCCGGGTGCTCGGCATGTCCAAAGTAAAGGAAAAAGAACATCTGCCAGAACAGAGGAAGCAGAAACGTATCCACTGGAAGAGCGAGCAGGTGTTGGGCCCAGCGCCAAATCGCAAAGTTCTGCAGTGTCTTGCGCGAAGTAATCCCTAGCGTCTTGACAACTGTCCTGATGTTTCCGTGGACCTTGACCTCGACTGGGTGTTGACGGTAGTAGTTTCCGACTTTGATCCGCATGTCCCGCTCCAGTCCAGTCTCCACTGAGAGTGCATAGTAGGCAAACCAGACAGACGTTGACTCCACCATCGCCTGCTGAGTAAACAAGTTTGTCGCAAAGGCCTTGACTGACCATGTTCCCATTAGCAAACTAGGGTCGCTCGATCCTTGTGGGACAGAAAGTGGCAACGCCTTGACAAACCGCTCCGGCAACATATCCATCACCTTGTCCAGTCCTGGTTGCGCAAGACCCATCAGTTCCGCCGAAACACCTGGCGCTCGACGGTATCCGATCGATAGTAGAATCTGCTGTTCCATAAGGGCATCCTTGACGAGCGTGTGGAGTCCATACTCGAAGGCAGCGTGACACACGACGTCCAAGACTTGTACACATTCCTGGTGAAGCATCCATTCCTTCTGCGAAAATACTGATGTCATCCAAAACTGAATGACAGCAATCGTTCCTTCATCCCCTCGCATATGTCCCTGCTCCAGATGGACTTGTAAGAGTGCCCAGAATCCCGTCATCTCCCTGGTCATATTGTGTCGAGCTGTTCGACTCTTGCTCGATTGTTGTGACGCAGCGGCACGGGCGAGCATAGGGTCCTGTTTCCATCCACCGACATCACGCAGGAGTTGTCCGAACTTTGCAGCATGAGGCTTCAAGTCTGAGCCGGAGAAAATGATGGGTGGCACTAACCGGCCAACTAGGTCCAGAAACACCGACCCTACTCCTGCGTGTAGAACTGCCATCAGTGTTGTCCAGCCTTCCTGTAAAAACTGGTCGGCCTCTCGACTCGCCTCCGTCAACAGCAAATGAACAGTCTTGACAAAGGTGAGTTGGCCCTGGCTGAATAGCGCGAATTTTGCCAATCCAGGATCCTGCACGTGAAGTCGAGATGCTTCCAAAAGGGTGAGTGTCCGTACATCCGCGAGCTCCAGTTTGACGAGGATGATCCAACACCAATCCATGAATGCTTTCGTGGCTGTCTGCTCTGCTGTGCGGTGTAGTCCGGAGTGAGCTGCCAGGTGAGTGATCGCATGAGGCAAACTTGACGCAAGTGATCCAACGAATGTATGCTCGGACGATTTGGCCCGTACAGGACTGTTGGGTTGGCTATCCTTGGGGGCTTTAGCATCCTCCGTGACTGCGGCGTTCTCAGCTTCGGCGGTGATTTTGGTGATGTGTTGGATGCAAATGTCGGCTAACGTCAATGCCAGCTTCTTTCTGTAGTGCTCGGGTACAGCCATGCAATCCTGGCCCTCGTTGTCGTCCATGTCGCCTATGTGAGGTTGGTAGTAACTATGTGAGCCAAACTGACGAACTGAATACCAATACCAAATAGTAACAATACGTTCAATCTTAATGCTGAATAAACCATTACCTCGAGTCCATGGGAGAGAACCCAAGATGGAACGCGCAAAGAGCGACTGTGAGCTGCTCAGAGGTGGAGTCTCGAGGAAGTTTTGAAGAATCGTAAAGTCGCTACTAGACATTCGCCATTCGTCAAAGGACAATTCTCTAAACAAATACTGGGCCATGTCACCCATCTCTCCGAAATGTACCACCACGAAATGCAAGATAAATGAAATCACCGCCGCATGTGAATCACAGATAGATCTCAGAATCTCCCGCACTGATTTTGAGAGCTCTCCGCGGATGTCCTTGTCCAGGAAGCCCACGTCCAACAGCAAAAAAACGACAATCGACGCAATGTTATCCTGGACGGTTGATGAAAGCCCATTGTGATCCTGCTCCAAACATCCTTGGAATCGACTTGTTGCTAGCGCTGCAATTGCTGTCAACAGAAACACGGCTTCTCCAGGGTTACGACCAAGGCTGTGCCGCAGTTTGTTGGATTCGGGAGCGATCGACAATAGTCCCTGGGGCTGTGAGATCCATTCCTGAATGTTGTTAAGAGCGATTTCTTCCAAAATCAGCGCGACCGTTGCATTGGACATGAACTTGAAGGGCACAGAGGGTAAAAACGTCCAGAGTCCAAGATTAGGAAGGGCCAGGAGCGCCCTTGTAACATCCGTCAATATGTGATCCACCTCCAGTTGCAGCGTCGTGGTCGTATGATTGTAGCTATTGCAACAGCGCAGAGCGTACGTTTTTTTTAGCAAATTAAAACAAGTGCATTGTTTTTGGAGAAAAAAAAGATAGCATCAACTGATGTAGGAGTGTACCTATCGATTGTAATGGAAAGAGTCTCGTCTGAGGGTGCCTTGGATTTGATCGGTCCAAGTACGAGTAGATGATCGCCAAGGATCTGCGCGAGCTGGCACAGCGTCTGTGACAACCGTTTTGCGACAACGGGAAACCCGATGTGCCTCTCCAGTCCGCGGAAGAGGATGTCAAAGATGCGGCGAGTCATCGTCAGAGCTTGCAGCGCCTCCCGCTCTGATAGATCTTTTTGAAACAATGTCCCGTCGTAGTTGTGCATCCCGCCGTGTTCATCCAGCAGGCGATTGAAGAATACGGCGACGTCCATTTGATCCAAAAGAGCCGAATAGTCATCTTCGTCCAAGGTCGATCCGATTTCTAGAGACATGTCCGCGACGGACTCTTTGGTTGCTTTATGATCGAGCGAAGCAGATCCGCAGAGGACCAATTGCAACTCTGTCAGGTAAAATTCCTCAAAGTTCGCAGACCACAATGTCGGTGGACTGCATTGGACATAGTTGGTGGCCCAGTTAGACACCTGTCGTGATCGGAGCACCTGCACGATCAAGTGCTCACGCTCTTCATATCCTCCGAAAGCCAGGACGGCAGCTGCCAAAAGGTCAATCCAGCCATGAATCGAACGCAGGATAGAGTTTGTGGTTGCGGAGGAAATTGATTCGTCTGTCCTTGTGACCACCTCATCCGAGGAAGTTACCGACGTGCTAGACCCTGCGACATCAGCCTGCCGCTCCTCTGTCACTATATCAAAATCAGGTTGCCTGCGAACAGATCGTTCGAAATGGAAGAGAATATCGAGGTAACTCCGGACTTTCAGCAATCCGGCTTCGCTGTCAGACTTCCAGTGGAAATTGTTCAGGAACTCGGCGATATGGTCCTGGATCCAAAGTCGACTTGATGACTCTTCAAACTGCATCCGCAACAGACTCTTCGTCCTCTGCTTGTGAAGTCGAGCTAACGACTTTTTGAGTTTCTCGGCAACCTTAGGCTCATGCTGTCCGACCTGGTAACTATAGTTGTGAGCGATCGTCGCGCCGTCTCCGCAAGTAGACTTGGCAATCTCTGACTTCGTCTGGACCGTCCATAGCTTGCTCGCGTACCCCTTGGCCTTTTGCTGAAAATTGAAGATGGCGAGGTGGGATTGCTGGACAGCCTCGTATGCAATCTCGTAGGATTTGAGATGGTGAAAAAATGCGTCATTGTTACTCTCATCAACTGAATGTGTCACCGAGGACCTCTCATAGTCTGACAGTCGCCGAGGAAGATCCTGTAGGAATACGTTGTTGTAGAGCTCTCGAAGTCGCTGAGCCGAAACATTGGAACTGGGATGTAGGATGAGAAAAGTAGAGTCCAGTCGAGGATAGGACGGCGCCTGGTCGTGGTCGGTACTTTGCCCATCCCAGGAACTGTGTGGAAAACGACGTTCTTGTTGTTGGAGTTGGTGTTGGCGGTGAAAGATATGGTGATTTGGTCCCACAGGAAGAACCGGGTAGATTGGCGGCGCAGAAGGTTCAGGGTATAGGGGTTGTTCTGGCTGGAGGTCTTCATTTGTGGGACTATGGGATGATACATGCCAAGGATTTGTTACCGAGTCATAAGCCATGTAATCTTCAGCCTGATGGTTAGTTGCATAGTCGACTGGATAGGGTGATGGTGAGTATGTTGGTGAGTAGCTGAGCGAGTCGGTGGAGGAGTAGACGGGAGCAGAGGCCCAAGGAGAGGATGTTGGAGGCGGTGCTGATGGGGGTGCGGAAGGCTGGAAGGTATGGGCGTACTTGCTGGAGCAGGGGGGCGGTAAGGGTGGGATAAGTGGGTACAGCGTTAGAGTGGAGGGCTGGTTGTTGTCCCAGTCACTAGTGCTGTTGTTGTTGTCGTAGTAGTGAATGTCGTTCGTGTGGGTATTGGGGTCTGCCATGGCTCAGTGAAGTCGGTTGGTGATGGTGTTTGATGTGATTGTGGATGAGGAATGTATATGGTCGAAAGTGTAGTAGGCTGAAGTAAAGAAGGAAGGAAAGAAGGGTATGAAGGGCGAAAGGGTGTCTGGCTGCAAGAAGCTTCGGCAACGAGAGAGCCAAGAAAGACTCGTGGACATTTCGCCAGGGGGAGACAACCATCACAGCGAGTAGTCAGGTGATAAGTGACGACTCTTTTCCATGCTTTTGCTCATTTTCGATTTTGTATGAATGCAGTGAGAGAGGCGTCCTGTTTTGTCTCAACACAAACTGCCGAACTGAATGCCACGCACAGCTTACATCCACAGCAACGACTATGCCGACCTCGTCTCAAAACTGCCTTCCAACATTGACAGGGTACAACTTCACTTGCATACCCACACACACTCGCATCCATTCATGCGATGCCATCTTCTACGCTTGCACTCACCCTCAGAATCATTTCCGCAAAACAACAAAAAAAAGAATAAACGATGCTCATTATACTCCTTTTGTTCTATGCTCGGCTGTCATAATAGTCCAAGAAGGTTCACGCGTTGATTGAAGCGTATGGCTTGCTGCGTCTACGGGACTTGACCATTATTTCACCACGCAAGGCATCTGTCAAAGAACTTTGTCGCTTCCACTCGCGAGACTACATTGGTACTTTTTATCTTTTTATTCTGATCCTTTTTTCATTTTTATTTGGTGGCGCTCATTAATGTTACCAACCTTGTTTCCCTGTAATAGATTTCCTGAACAAGGCCGAGCAATACAACAGCGGTGAGGAAAGTGATGAAGGCAACGGCAATAATGACGAGAGCGGCAACCCTCACTACACTCGCGCCTCCGCACGCAACAAAGAGGACAAGCTAGAAGAGTATGGACTTCGTTTTGACTGCAGTGTCTTTGAGGGTCTGGCTGACTATGCTGCCTATGTTGCAGGGTCTTCCCTCGAAGCAGCCACCCTCCTCTGTGACGACGCCTTTGATATTGTCATCCACTGGGATGGCGGCAGGTAATACTTTAACTGAGAAATCAAAGAAAAGGCATATTGCAATATAATGATTTGTTGTTCTGACAACATCTCAAACACAACACACTGTGAATAGACACCACGCCAAGAAAGATGCTGCGGCTGGGTTCTGCATCGTCAACGATATTGTCCTCGGTATTATGGAACTCCAAAAGACCTTTGACCGTGTCCTCTATCTCGATTTCGATATTCACCACGGCGATGGTAGGCTCTCTTTATTGTGCTGCTCCTAGTACATGATGGTTCTGACAGGTGTCATCATTCTTGCCAGGCAATCTTTAATATATGCTTTCTCCGAAATGCTAGGAGTGGAGAGTGCGTTTCAGTTCACAGACAAAGTGTTGACAGTGTCGATACACCATTACTCAGAAGGGTTTTATCCGGGCACTGGATCTGGAACTTCCACATCAGCTCGCACAAAGGCTGTTGTGAATATCCCTATGAAGGCTGGTCTTTCTGATGGGACACTGAGTAAAGTCTTTGACGAGATGATTGAGCCTCTTGTCAACCAGTTCAGTCCAGATGCTGTCGTTCTGCAGTGTGGCGTTGATGGTGCGTGTTACTGTGGGTATGATGCGGATCGTATGTGATATTGGGTCGATTGATGATAATACTGACTGACACTTGACCATTTCTTCTCGTTCATAGGCATGGCAGGCGATCCACTAGGCAAATGGAATTTAACCATGACTGGATACAGCGACTGCCTGAGAAAGGTCATGGCGTGGAAGAAACCCCTTCTAGTCCTTGGTGGTGGTGAGTCTTGTTCTCCTGCCTCTCTCCTTTCCATAAGCTTCGTTGTCATACGTGAACCAGAAGCTAACTAACACGTTTGATGTCCTGTATACTAATCTAGGTGGATACAACACGATGTCGACAGCACGATGCTACGCGTACCTGACAAGCCAAATTCTCGGTCGCACTATCTCAGATGAGATTCCTGAACACACATACTTTGAAGACTACCAGCCCGACTTTTCACTCTTTATCGATGCAGGACGCCATGCTGACAGCAATACCGAGGAGAACCTTGTTCATATCCGTAGGTTAGTTGATACACAGTCCAAGTCCCTCCCATTCCAACGCCAGGCTTATACCTAGGACACTAATACACACTTTACTCGCACTGCAGATAAACGCAATGTCATCTGCTGCTACACCTTTCTTGTTCATTTGATATGGACGATTCCACCCGTAATGGTCCGAGAGTCGACAGCTGTATCCAAACGAGCAAACAAACTCCACCTCTCTTTCTTCTCCTTCATCTTCACTTGCCCTTACTCCCGCCTCTTCTTGTGGAGAGAGATCGACACATTGCGGGGAAATTTGCAGCGCATTGAGGAGTGGGCTAAACTCTGTCTCCCTTTTCTCCAAACTACCAAGACGGGAGTATAAGTTGTAAAAGTAAGAACAGAAGAAGTATCTTTGACTTTTTTTTTGTAAATGTGCATAAAAAAAATGGGTCTTTTGTTTGTTGCATGACCTCGCTTGTTCGCTTATTTGATTTGTGTTCTGTCCTGATGGATGGATGTGGGTAACGGATCATGGCTCTGGGGTCCGCAGCTACTCTATTTACGCCCTTCCCCAGCATCAATCTAAAGGCTCCTTGAGATAGACTTACAGCTAGTTACATCCATGCTCAACTCTCAAAAAAGGATCTCCATCATACATAGTTGCAAAAAAAGATGATGTCGAAAGAAAAAAACATGTCTATGGTACCAACGATACAAACAAACATAAACAAAAAAGAAAAAGAAAACCTTGTAGTGCCCTCTCCCCAGAGAGAAGTGACCAATGATCATTCTTTTTTCTGTTTTTGTGTTTTTTTCCAAGCTGACCTTCTGCCCTCTCCTTGTGTTTACAAGTGAACAGTGTTGCTCTTGTTCCGAATTTTCCTATGTTCGAGGTGTCTCTGTGTGAGTGTGTGTGTCCCTATAGTTTACCCCGCATTTTGTTATGACCCATTTTTAGCAGACAAACAAATCAACAAACATATGGTTTGCGCTTGTCGAATGACAATCGCGGCGTTCATCTTTTTTCTTTTCTTTGAGTCGCTTGTCTGTGTAACGACATCTTAGTTTTCTTTGTCCTTTATTCTTTGTGTACATGCAGCTCTCTTTGTCGTGGAATGGGAGTGAAGAAAGAAAGGGAAAAACATGGGGTTAGTCCTTTTTCATGTCGCTTGGTTTTTTCCGTGTGTATCTCTGGAACCATCCATTGAGAAACACATACATGCATGTCTGGATCCTGAAAAAGAACAAGGGTCTCGCTAACCATTCGCATAAGCCGTAGACACACCTCTCCTTTTACTTGAGCCTCACATTCCAAAGGAGGAGCTGACTTTTGGTCTATCGGTGCCTTTTTTTATATCTATTTCATCGCTTGCTATTAGATACTTCCCCAATCCTCGACCCACATGTCTAGTTTGACAGTGATACCCCTTTTCTTATTATCGCATTGATTCAAAAAGATTGAAACGCAAAAAACAGCAAATATCTGAAGGAGGACAAAGATACAACTACAGCGCAGGGTGTCATCAAAGGCTGAATCCGGAACAGCCTCTTCGCCCTCCAATGGTATTGAACCTCTTCCTCCTATCCTTCCCCTCTTTTCTCTTCCTCTCTCTCAGCCGAGCTCACTTTCCCGATACGCAACACAAATCCTGGATGAACAACCAAAAAAACACAACACCAGCGTGACCTTGAAAGACGAAAAAACCACAAGAGAACAAATAAACAAGAAAAAGGTGGATGTGGAGAGAGGAACGCAAGCACATGAAAGAAGTCGCAGCATACTAACTCCTAGGCCTCTTACCTCCTTCCCCCCCCCCCATTTACCCCGCAAAAGTCAGCCAAACAGACCATTGCAATCGCATAAATCCTCTAAGTCAGATTCAAGGATTCAAGTGTATGAGAGCAAAGTATTTTACCCCGCTCTTCATTCACAACTGGGGTCTGTTTATCTTGCATGGTTGTGCAACGCACATGCCCTCCTTCTCACCAAAACGGGTTTGCGAATTCTGATACCCCACCCCCTCCTAACCCCATGTTCTATGCACTGGCCTTCATTCCCGCACTTCTCTCCGTCCTCCCCTCCTCCCACCTTTAATCCTTTTCACTTTTTTTTTCACTCCGCTTGAAAAAGCTACACCGATATGGAAACAGAAAAACCTGGGGTAAAGAGAAGCAAAAAAAAAGTGGATGCCAAACAAAGAACAAGATGGTTGACGAATATGAGCGATGCTAAGAAAGGAAAAATGCAAAATGCGGGGTCCAGCTCAGCTCTTTTGACTTTTTGAGCACATACAGGGGTTTTTTCTCATTTTACCCAGTTCAGTGTGGGGTAAAAGGGGGGGCGTTTTGGAGGCAACGAACGTGAGAGTAGAAGGTCGATGCTTTTTGATGGACTATCGACTCTCCTCTTTGTTTCAGGAGGGAAGGTGCATAGCACAGAGAAAGAGGGAGGAGAGAAGAGTCCGGGATTAACCAGGTGGATGGTAAAAATGGGAAAAATGGGTGTTGGCTGACTAGAAACGGGGAGGGAGGTTGAGCCACGTCTTTTGCACTATGCTTTTCGCGTTCATGTCATGCCAAGAGAGAAAGTAGAGACAGAGAGAGGGAAAAAGAGGCACGTAGCGATATCTGATGAACTATTAATGTAATCGGCTAGGAAGTAGACAAAGAGAGAGATTAACACTCCGAGCTGGCGTCTCACTCTCTCTAGACATTTATTACCCTCGTCAATAGGCAACCAGTCGTTGTAGTTCATGTCGTCTACTTAATTAGCCATTAATAGACGTGCATACGATGCTTTACACTCAATACGATCGCCGTCGCTATTTCAGTTGTCCGCTTCGTTATCATGGGAAACGATTACTCTGCATACATACAGCCTACATACAGGATCAACTGCCACCCAACCAGACCGACAGGCGGGTCGATAGTCCGTCCATCCTTCTCTCTGATTGAAGGCAAGCAAATCAGGTTCGTTGCTCCTCCCCTCTTCATGAATGTCTCAAGTCGTTAAAGTTTACTTTTTTTACCTTTTTTGATGAATACCTGGAGTGAGTGAGTGAGTCTAGGTTATCTTTGGTACGGGCTCGGTTCAATCGATGTACCGCGCCCAAGCTCTCTCTCCCTCTCTTGCTCTGTCATACATATTTTGAGGTATCGTGGTTTGAATGCTAATCAGGAGAAATAGCAAAAAAAAACAACAGCGTTATCAAGTTGCGGTCGGGGGGGGGGAAGCTTCAGCAGACATCCAGCCATCCAAGAGGATATAATCCGCAGCGACAATAAGTAGAAATAAGTGATGAGGAAAGAAAATAGACGATCATCCTATAAGAAAAAAAGGCTGAGGACCATAATACCAATGAACAATGAAAATCAACATCCTCAAGAGAGACATCTGACTACGATTGTTCTTCGCCTTCTTTTTTTTGTTATGCCCATCGTCATCCCTTATTCCGATACCCTTTTTTTTCTCTCTCTCTCTCTGTTATTCCCCCTTTTCCCTCCCTCTCCCTATGTTCCTCCAGATCCAGTACATTGCCATGTACTGCGTATGCACACTGTCTCTCGGTTGGATCGAGAATGAGAAATGCGAAAGATGCGAGGAGCAAGGAGAGGAGAGATGGTGGCTCTTCCACAATCACCCGAAATACTTGTGTCCAGCCAATACCCCGTTGTGCGACGTTGAACAAACCAAGGAGAAATGAGGAACCGTAAGCAAATCACCTTTTACTCCTAAGGTGCATTCATACATTTACGGAAAAGTAGGAAGGCGAGGAAAAGGAAGAATAGTAAAAGGGAAGAGAGCGAGAGGGAGAAAGGGAGAGAGAGAAGAGATAGAGGGGATGCTCAGTTCAATCCCGAACAAAGTTTGTGTTGCTGTCCTAGAGCCAACCTTTAGTGTGTTTTCATTTTCCCGTTGTTTGTATGTTTGTGTGATTATAAAAAGATACATTAGGACATGGTTCAATTCAGTTGGAGAGTAAATAAAAAATAAGGTTTTTCTTAAGCTGGGCAATGAATGAAGGTCGACAAAGGCCGAGATAGGGAGAGCATCTATCTCCCTTTGTTACTTGCTCTCAGACTATGAACTGGAAAAGCAAACAGTCAAAGGCGAAAAAGAGGACAAAGGGATTGCCCTGCCCGTTATGAAATAAAAAGCCCGACAGGGACAAAAACGATAGAATGTCGTTCGTTACACCTGTTTGCGTTGCGAGACTGTAACTAGACAAGAGGTGTGACTATCAGCCGGGGAAGAGGAGGAAGAACGGAAGGTTGAGCTTTTTTCTAACGAAGACGGAAAGAGGAAAGCGATCATAGCCATGCGCAGGCAAACAAAAAGATAAACCAGGTCCAGCTTACAAGTCAACATTAAACTGAGACGGATCCCGAATGTTGATTTAGCTGCTGTCGTCCATTCCCCGGAAGGAGACGGACGCATTGGTTGTTATTCCTGAGGATCCATCCATTGTTCGCTCACTCTTTGCATGGTTGTTTATTTTCGATGCATGTATACGTGCATCCATGCTCTTGCTTCTGTTGTTTTTATTCCTCTCTTTCTATCTAGCAATGGCATTCATCATTTTTACTTCTCAATCCATGGATCAGAGAATTGATGTCTGTTTTTGTTTCTGTGCCACAATCCATCTCCAGGAATGATCATCCCTTTACTTTCCTCAACCCGAACGATACCGTGTGCGTTGCACATCGTTCTCCTCCTTTGGATCGTAAACAAAACAAAAGCACTGTGCAATTTTCCTATCCATAAGCATGTTTTTCACCAATGGTGATATCCTTCTTCGCGTTAACCTAGACAACTGCAACAATCGGAAGGGTTTCTCAACATCCTAGCTGCTTGCCCAATCCTCTTCACAACAAACAGCTGGTGTCTCCCTCCCAATGCATACCTTCATGAATGGGAATGTACTGTATCAAAACAACGAGAGCGCCAAAAAAAGGCGGCGAACTTACCACATCCTCCCCTCCTCCCTCCTTGTTCTTGTCCTTGTCCTTGTCCTTCAGGTGCTGGTGCTGCCCGGAAAAGATAATGAAATTGAAGGTTGACACTCAGTTTTTTGTCTGCAAAAACTCAAATTACACACAATTGTTGCAGACACACATAAAAACATGCCTCACGATCAAGAGTTAACCGGGCCCTGATCCTTGTGGCCAGAGATGTCTTTACCCTGGTCTGCTCTGGTCTGGTCATCACCCTTTTGCTGTCGTCTCTTTTGAGTAGTGCAGTTTACATGCAAATATAGGAATTGTAACCTAACGTTGTTTGTTCTCTCTGGAATGCTGTTGTCATAAGGAAGGAAGACACTCAGGAGGAGAGAACCTGAACTAAATAGTAAAGAGAATGGGATGCTCTTTTTTCGTTCGTTCTTTTTCCCATGGGCCAGGAATAGACTATAATGAGTAGCTGGCCAAAGGGCCATTTTCCCAGCAACAGCAGCATGAGCGGCAACCAGATCGGATTAGGCTGCTTTTCTAGCTCGGATAGATGTCATGCCATGTCATTGTCCAGGTGTGAGCAAAATAGCACCTGGCTTTTTCTCATTCGATCGCGCAACTGCTTGCGGCTTTAATTGACCAATTGCCTCTGGTGGATTCGTTTCATTGTGAGAATTGCATTAGACGAGACTTGTTCGTTGTCGTCGCCTCGTACAAGCGATGAGGTATCGGCGTCAACTTTGGCGCGGATGGCAGGTGTAGGGTAGATGGTGGGTGAGTTACTTATAGACACTGAGGCCTGTGTTTTTGTTTTGTGGAGTGATAAAAACAAAAAGCGGTTGCGTTGATGTAACGTTGCCAGGATACTCCAGCCCTCTACTTCGATACCCTCGTTCACACACATTTACAACACCACCTCTTCCCCTTCATCCAAAAACAAATACAGTACAAAGAAAATGAAAAGGGTGCCATCGCCCGTTGTTTGGTGCTTTTTTTTTTTTTTTTTTTTTTTTTTTTTTGAAAGGCAGCTAGAAACGCCAAAGACACAAACGAAACAGAAGATAATAGCTAAGCATAGCTGCAGATTCTCCGTCCTCTTCCCATTTCGTCTCTCCTCTCCCTCACACGATCCGACCGAACCATTCGCCTCTTTGCCTCACATAACATTTCTCATGCAACAGAGCCCTCTCTTACTTTCAACCGATCGGCCCTTTGTAGCCTTTCTGTTTGACGAGAGAGGACGGTCCCAGTTACAAATGCTAGAAAGAGAGGATCCGGTTAAAAGGATACCTTTATTTGGATGGGTGATGGGGAGGAGGCGATATCATTAATGCAGTGTTACATTGTTACTTTTTCTCCTTCCGGTTCCCACTGCTGTACACATCGTGTGGGCCTTTTCATTTCCCTGCGTCTGGTTATTAACTGTAATGAATGAGGGGGCGCACTAGAAGCGACTTGGAAATAGCGGACGCCAAGGGGAAGAGGGGAGAGGGTAAGGAAGAAAAAAAAACTGCATGAACCCTCTGTTCTCATTTTATATATTAAAAAAGGGGATGGACTATTGACATAATGATAAATGACGAGGCAGCCATGAATAGAACCAGAGAGCCTTGAAGAAGAAGGAGGTCCAAGAGAAATAGGTGTTTCTATGATGAATAACAAAGAGAGTGGGAAAGAAGAAAGCCGTTAGATGAGTGAGGAAGGGTGAAAGAGGAGGGGATACTTGAGCAGAGGGTATCTAGACCTACCAATTCGTCTATTTTTCTGTAAGTAGACAATCGCTCTTTTTTTTTCTCCTTTGGCTTTGAGGGCGTAATATCCTCGGGCCTCCTCTCCTTCACAAAAATGCGAGGCAGAGACATCAAAAAAAAAGAGAGAAACAAGAGAGGAGACGAATCGAGGGGGAGGGGGTACCTTTTCTTCCGTACTACTGCATTTCCCCGCAATTTTCCTTTATGAACGATATTGGGCAGGTGAAGAGGGGAAGAGAGGGAGGGGAAGGAAAAGAAAGGTGGTGGCCCTCGCTCGCTCTTTGAAAAAAAGTAAAAAACTATGCCGTTTAGTTGTCTAAAATAAACATCCGCTTCTTGATTCGAATGTCCGCTCTTCTTTGGTCCTGTTGTAGTGCAATAGGAGTCATATCTCAGGCGGGGAATAGAGTAGAGATAGAGGAAAAGGAATACAGAGAGGTGTGCACAGATGGGGTAAGAAAGAGGGAAAGAAGGATTAGAAGCAGGCAGACCGACAGTCTCCACCTCTTTTTTTCCTACAGCGTACACAGTTCAGCGATTCGATGCAAAATAGGCACAGGTACAACCATTTATGGGCTCGATATGATAACAACGAGGAGAAAAATGAGGGGTAAACATGACCAAAGGGGCAGGTGTGACGGACGGATGGAGTATCCACTTTTTTTCTTATGCATTGTTTGCTTGCTTGTTTGTTTGTTTGTTTATATGGTGAGTATTTCCTTCTTTGTTTATATGTGCATTGCCGTGTGTCCTTTTGTCCGGTTGTATGGTTTATGTGCTATTTTATCTTTGTTTACTCACTCCTTCTAGGTTGCTAACTTGTTCTCGGGTTTCCTTTGGTTCATGAAGTATAGCGTGGTGAGCCGTTAGGGTTCTCCTCTTTCCCTGTGATAGCTCTGCTATTGGCGCAAGACGAGGTCAAAAGGCAAAGACAGACAACATTGAGACGAATAGGAATCCGTCGCTGTTACTGTTCATTTATCAATACTATCCCCCCCGTTTCTATTGATATTCCGATTGAGTTGGTTCTCTATTCAATCAGAGTTGAATTAATTTCTGATGACTGTTGTGTTGTGCTGTTTACGTTTATTTGTGTTGATTGTTGAATGTTGATTGTTGATTGCTGGAGGGATGCTTTGTTGTCTCTCTGTTCCTTTCTTCATTCGTCGTCGTTGTTGTCCGTGGACGTGGAGACGTTATTCGTCATTCATCATCGTCGATATTGTTGTCAATGCTTCCTTTCTTCTTCTTGTTTGGTTCCTTACTTTGCCCTTACTCGTGCCTTTCCTCCGAAAAGTTGCATCCATCCATCCATCCCCTCTTCATTTCGCACCTTTTTTTTTTTTTTTTTTGAATATAAAAGCGTTCGCCCTTTTTTTCGATTTTTTTTTTATTTCTTTCTCCGCTCAACTGCCATTCTCCCCCGCCAGCAGCACCTCCTCTCGCTCTCCCTCTCTCCTTCCTTCCTCCTCTCCTTTTCTCCGCCCCCCTCTCTCTCGTCCGTCCTCTCTTTCGCTTTTCATATAAAGGATTCCTTCTTTCTTTGTCTTTCCTCTTTTTCACCTTTTTTTTTCTTCTCGTTCAACCGAGTTCACACATCCTTCGAGGTCCCATTCCTCTCTTTAACCAACCCCCCTCCCCACCCACCTTCATCCCCCCCTCCTTCACAGGACATTTCGTGGTAGAGCTCCAAATTTGAAAGCACCTCTATCACCGTCTCTGCTTCCCGACCTTCCTTCATCCCTTTACTTCCTCTCTTTCCGCCTCCCTACCGACAAATCCAACCCAACTCTACCAAACCAACAGCAACGACAATGACATTCTTTGACAGAATCAACCACAGTGTTGCCACCTCCAAGTTCGGCAAGTACTTCCGCTTGGATGGTTCCGGTGCTCGTCGTGAGCGTGCCGGCTCCAAGTTCACGACCGAGGTCCGCGCCGGTCTGACCACCTTCGTCGCCATGGTAATACCCCTCTTCAATTCACTCTCTTCATCTATCTCAGCAATAACAACGACAATCACAACAACAGGTCAGCAAACCAAGAAGCCAAACAATCGTTCATTTACCCTATCTCTGGGAACTGAATATGAATGAATGAGATCAGCTGAGTCTCTCTTTCCTCCGCTCTCATCCTTTTCTGTTCCACTCGACAACAACAACAAGCACCTCCTTTCCTTCCCTTCCTTTCTTTCCTTGTCACTTTCCCCTCTTCCCTCTTTCTTCCTCTCACCCCCCTCACCTTTGCTTCCCATTGCTCTCTTTTATCGAACCCGACACTTTGCTATGTATCTTTGTCATCGTTTTGGGTGCTCTCTTTTTTAATTTTTGAACAACACCAAAAAAAAATAACAATCTCCCACCCTGCATTGTTGTACTACTGTTACTCTCGGATCATAATTTTTTTGGACATCCGCCCGTCTATTGTTTCTTGCCTCTGGCCGTTTAGCTGCTATGCGGCTAAAAGAAATAAGAAAAACAAGGATGTTCCCGCTAATGCACCTATGAACCGTTAAACTAACCTTTTGCTACCCCTCTCTTTCCTTCCCCGTTCTTTCCTCTTCCCACACTCCCTTCCTTTCCTTCTCATCCCCTATCTTTCACAACGCGCAATGATCACCACCACAAAAGGCCTACATTATCTCGGTCAACTCCCTCATTGTGACGGATTCCGGCGGAACCTGTGTCTGCACCAGCACCACTGACCCCGTCTGTCTCACAGATGAGGCTTACAACGACTGTCTTGCCACCTTGAAGCTCGACATGGTCACCGCCACGGCTGCCATTGCCTGCTTCTCCACTCTGTTAATGGGTCTGTTCGCCAACTTGCCCATTGGTCTTGCCCCCGGTATGGGTCTTAACGCCTACTTTGCCTACACTGTCGTCGGTTTCCACGGCTCCAACACGATCAAGTACGAGACTGCCGTCGCTGCCGTCTTTATCGAGGGTATCCTCTTCATCCTACTCTCACTCTTCGGTGTCCGTCAGTGGCTCGCCCGTTTGATCCCTCAGTCCATCAAGATCGCCACCGGAGCCGGTATCGGTCTCTATCTCTGCTTCATCGGTCTCCAGTCCTCGGCCGGTATCGGTTTGATCGGAAACGACAACGCCACCTTGGTCGGTTTGGCTGGATGTGCTGAGAAGGACAAGGACGGTATGTGTCTCCCTGGTACCCAGATGGAGTCGCCCACCACCTGGATCGGTCTCTTTGGTTTCGTTATCATCTCTGTCTGCTTGCTCTTCCGTGTCAAGGGTGCCGTCCTCATCGGAATCTTGGTTGTTTCGATCATGTCCTGGTTCCGCAACACCTCCTTCACTTACTTCCCCAGCACTCCCGCTGGCGATGCCAAGTTTGACTTCTTCAAGAAAGTCGTCACCTTCCACCCCATCGAGACCACCATGGCCAGAATGGACTTTAATCTCGACAACACCGAGATTTGGATTGCCTTGATCACCTTCTTGTACGTCGATATTATGGATACCACCGGTACCCTTTACTCTATGGCCAAGTTCGGAGGTTACATGTACAAGAACGGTGACTTTGACGGTTCGACCGCTGCCTTCCTCTGCGATGCCACCTCCATCACCGTTGGTGCCGTCTTTGGTGTCCCTCCCGTCACTGCCTTTGTCGAGTCCGGCGCCGGTATCACTGAGGGTGGTCGCACTGGTATCACCTCAATCACCACCGCCTTCTTCTTTTTCATCTCGCTCTTCTTTGCCCCCATCTTTGCCTCTTTCCCCCCATGGGCCACCGGTCCCGCTCTGATGGTCGTCGGCTCGATGATGGTTAAGTCTGTCCGCTCCATCAACTGGGACTATGTTGGAGACGCCATTCCCGCCTTCTTGACCATTGCCCTCATGCCCCTCTCGTACTCGATCGCCTACGGTCTCATTGCCGGTATCGGTTCCTATGCTGCCATCAACGGAATCGTCTACTTCCTCGAGCTCATCTCGGGCGGCCGCATCGCCCCCGAGGACAAGGATCTCCGTGAGCCCTGGATCACCGAGGGTTTCACTTGGGGCAACGTTCTCCCTGGTTGGATCCAGAAGCTCGTCTGCAAGGCTCGTGGCGAGATTTATGTTGACCCTCTTGATGTCATCGAGGAGGAGGAGCGTCTTGAGCGTGAAGCTGCTGCTGCTGCTGAGCACTCTGATGCCAAGATCGATATTGACCACCACCATGGTGGCCATGAGATTCCAAAGTACTAGATGACAGATGTTTGTTTGTGCTTTCCTTTAGTTACCATCTTTATATCAATATAAAAAGAAAACTCCCCACTTGTAATTATTAAAACGTGCTTTTTGGCCACGATAATAAAATCCAGAAAACCTCATTTTTAAAAACATCCTCTTTTTGCATTCCTTTGTGTTGACTGCTAGGACTGTAACTATACTGCCTTGTGCTAGATTTCTAGTGCTTGTTTGACCAACGACTAGCTTAGCGATACTTTCAAGAACCGCTTTGTTACGTGACGAATGAGACTTAAAAAAATTAGGGGCGCATAAAATATGACAGCGTATTGCAAAGACGTGTTCTGGAGTCGTATTTTAATCGTATACTAACATTCCATTCATTTCACCTCCACACGATATCATGGCACGAAGATTATGATTCTTCCATGTATAATCGACTCTTTTTTTATTTCTGTTCGTCATTAAATCCCACATTACCATTGAACAGACCAATTTTTTTTGCGTGTATCAAATAAGCACCCGCGCCGGCGATATCGGGTTTGCAGATGACTTCCTTTGTGTCATCTTGAGCTCTATTTTTTGGACCACCAAGTGTGGTGATTTTGAGTGGCTTAGCTTCTGATGACCACTTTGATCCACAAGTGTCCTGCAGAGGACGGACTACTTGCATTGTCATAGATGCCATGTCCATATGTGTGTGACTTCATTTTATTTTTTGAACCGACGAAAACTAACTAGAAAAAAATAAAAGGCTATGGATCCCTCCACCGAAAAATGCTCCTCACTTCTTTTTTCGGCAGCAAAGGGTGGAGAGGGTGGGACATATGTCCATGGCACCTATGACAATGCAAGTAGTCCGTCCTCTGTAGGACACTTGTGGATCATTGTCTACGGTGCCATGTCCATATGTGGCTCCAGAGGGATCCCTAACGTGGAAACAGACAGATTGTTCGAGATGACACTGGAGAGATGGTAGTGCTTCTCGAAAATCTTGGGGGACGATCAGTTGCCTTGGACCATAATGTCCGGAATGGGAACTCCTGCCATTACAGCCAAAGTGGAACCCAGTGCGCGAAGCTTGGGAGGTCTAGTGCCCTTGGGTACGAAGAGACGAGAGATAGTGTTCATATACACGCTAATGGTTGTGGACGCAATAGGATCAGAGGGACGATTGGAGTGACGAAGGAGAGGGACGATGGAGTGGGTCTTGTCCTTTGGGTGAGGTATGGCGACGTCCATTGACGTGGTGCGAGAACGGTAGACGGTATAGGCGTGAACTGGACAGATCGCCAGATCTTGATGACGACTGAGGTGCACGTACTTAATAATACGTTGCTTGCCGCGTTTCTCTTTGGGAAAGACGATCGCCAGTTGCAGCTTGTCGCCCACAACTCCCGACTTGGCCACATCTGTGCAAAAGGTATCGTCAGGGCGCATGAACCCACAAACGCCCAGCAACCAAGACAGCTTCCTGGCAAGATCTACCATTGGGAGGGTGTGATTGTCTGGTCTGGACTTGAAAAAGGCAAGGACTGGATCGATCGAATAGACCTCATGCTTGGTGTCAACAATACCAAGACCATGGCCTGCTGCAAGAAAGGCCTTGAAGATAGGATCTCTGGTCACAATCTCCGGATCGTGAAAGAGGGCGAGAATGGCTGCCTTGCGTGCAAGAACGGAAGACCACTGTAGGTTCTTGGTGGCCATGGTGTAATACAGCCAATTGACGACCACAACTGCGGGATTGATGCCTTGCTCAAATGAGCCATCCTGAGCCCACTGCAAAAACTCCTTCTGAGCGGGTTCGTATCGCTGATTGGTCTTGACTGTGGCGTTGTTACTGTTGATAAAGGCAATGGCCTCCTCTGAGACACCCTCGCGAACTAAACGCGCCCGCTTACCCTCCAGGCCCCTAAGAGCCAGTGAGGATTCTTGAGAAGGAGGTGACTTGCGCTTCCTGGAGGAGGTAGAACGCTGGACCTTGGGATCGGTATGGGTGGACAGATCGACATCTCCTGCAATAGTGGATACCATGCTGCTGATGGCCAGAATGGGACGATTAGAGTCGCCTCCAGCTTCTCCTGTCTGAGACGTTGCAGCACTTGTGCAATGAGGTTCCATGGTGGGCACACGTAGAGGTTGCCTAGTCGTTTCCAGCTGTGGCGAAATGCATCTTGTGCCATCGACATCGGATGAGGGCGCCAAGAGAAGAATTGAGGGAGCTGAGTGTTGACTGGCGATGCGAAGAGATCGACGCGGTGGGGGCCCCATGTCCAGTCGAGGTGTTGAAAGAAGAGAGGATCGAGACTCCACTCTAGTTGTTGTTGCAATCTCCTGGATGGCGAGTCTGCAGGGTTGAAGATTGAAGGAACGTAGGTTGTCTGCAGCCTCGTTCCCGTTGCCAGACAATGTCGCCATACTCTGTCCGCTGCCTCCATCAGTGGTGGTGATCTCGTGCCGCCAAACTTGTTGATGTAGGAGAGTGTGCTGGTGTTGTCGATGATAACGTTCACCATCTTGCCCTGAACTTGAGGAAGGGTGACTGCAAGAAAGACTGCCTGGATCTCCTTCCAGTTGATGTGGAGTTTGCTTCCTCTGGTGACCAAATCCCGCTCCAGCTCCTTTTGCCGATCACTATGCCCCAGCCGTGATCTGAGACATCCTGTATATGTCCATCTCTGGTGGTGACTGAATCCAAGTATTGCCGTTCCAGTCCCTGAGACTGTGAATCCACCAGTTGAGGTTGTCCTCTGCCTCGACGGTCAGTATTACTGTGTCCGTCCATTGAGCTCCTGGGCGACGTAGGGCTGAGTTCTTGAGGGAGAGAAGGTTGCGTGTCATTAGACGAGCAGGGAATACGGCTAGCGTAGTGGCCATGGCTTTTCCGACGAATGAGGTCAGGTTCTTCAGAGTCGTTGCAACATATTAGGTTTAAAGTCCACCTTAGTTAGTCATTTCTCATCACTCTTATTCACCTCTGACTCTTCTATGATACTAGACCTAGAAACCTAGTTACTCCCTTGTATATATAGATGTACCATAGTAATAACATCAATCATCACTGCTTCAATCCTCGTCTCTTATCCCTGCTTTCACTGGTCCTACCTTCTGCTGTTGCAGTCGTATGACCCTTGTTTCTCATTTTGGTCGCTTCGCGGCGCAGATCCCGAAGCTTGGACTTGGGGACAGAAAGTACCATCTTGCGGGTATTGAACGCAAATCCGAGATGATCCAGGGTCTGGGACGGTTCCAGTGACGACTTCTTCTCGTTGATGATGAACCCAAGTGCCATCAACTTCTCTCGCACCAGTTGAGTATTCCTGCGAGACTGCTCCACTGTCCGTGCCATGATAAGCAGATCGTCCAAGTACGCGCTGAGCCGAATCCCTTTGCGTCGCGCCCATTGGAGAAGAGGACGAAGAATCTTGGTGAAAACCAGAGGGGAGAGTGAGAGACCAAAGGGTAGGGTCCGAAACTGGTATATCTTGTCCTTCCATTGGAACTGAAGATACTTCCTGTGAGTTGGTGAGATGGGTACATGAAGAAAGGCATCCTTCAGGTCGATTGATGTCAAAAAGTCGTTTTTGAGAATCATGGAGCATACCATCTTTGTTGTCTCCATCTTGAACGATTCCTGCTCCACGTACTAGTTGAGGGGGCGAAGGTTGAGCACAGGGCGGAGGTCGCCTGTCTTCTTGACTATGGTAAATAGGCGGCTGCGGAAACCAGCTGCCGTAGCGGGCTCGATGGCTTGTTTGTCGAGTAAGGCAGCGATCTCCTCCTCGATCGCCTTCTCGTTCTCCATGGACACTGAGGTCTGGTGTCGTTGGAGGTTGGTTGTTGGTGGGGTTGTGTGAAAGGGAATCTGATAACCTGCCCCAATCACGTCGAGCACCCAATGGTCGTCTGTTAGTCGGCACCACTCTGGTAGAAAATGTTGTAGTCGACCACCTACTGGGAGCTCTGTCCTCGGCCGCGACCCCGTCCGCGGTTGCTCCTGGGAAAACCCTGTGACAGATACTGTCCGTTGTTACCAAAGTTGTTGTACTCTTGGGGTGAGAAACCAAAAGGTTGTTGTTGTTGATGCAAGGGCGCTGTTTGATACGCAGGAGAGTATTGTTGGTACTGGGCCTGCTGATACTGCTGTTGATAGTGGGCTCGTTGTTGCTGCTGTTGACCGAAGTGGAAGTTGCCGCTACCCCAACCACGGCCGCCGCCACGACCGCCTCTGCCTCCTCGACCCGATCCTCCTTCGGGTTTCTTGGATGGTAAGGCTTTGGCGTATTCCTGCGCCTCTTTGATGCTGGCTTTGATGGCCTCCTGTGAAGTGCTGACGCCCTTTTTCTTCTCAGGAACGGGCTGAAGACCTTTTGCTCGCAAATAATTGTTGATGCGCAGCTCCTGAATTTCTCTGGCATTGATGGCCAGTTGGCTGCGCATGATCTGAAGAAACTCCGAAACTGTTTGAAGCGCAGTCGGATCTGTGACTCTTGCCAAGAAGTCAACTGCGAAGTCGTCAAGCGGCCGAGTGGAATGGGCCTGACGTTCAATGATCTTGACGAGAGCTTGCTCAAAGTGATGATAGGGCGAGGAACGATCGACTGGGAATGGAAGATCCCAACTGGGAGCAGTGTATTGCTGAAGAGGATTCTTGTCGAAAAGAAGGTCCTTGGGTGAGATGGTGTCGTCTTCTGGATCCTCTGGAGGAAAGAAAAATGCTCACCGGAGATGGAAGGAATGAAATCCTTGGCCTGATCAGTAATGATAAGTTGTTTGGTATGGGGAAGCTCCACAGTGGTAAGGGATTGTTGGGAAGCGAGAAGAGCTTTAAGATTGGCCAGCTCCTCTGGAGAGAAAGAAGAGAGGGAAAGAGGTACATGATTGTCGGTAGTGTCGCTCATGAAGGGAAGGAATCGAAGCTGTGGATGAGTTCCTGAAGAGCGACGAAAAAAGAAGTGAGGAGCATTTTTCGGTGGAGGGATCCATAGCCTTTTATTTTTTCTAGTTAGTTTTCGTCGGTTCAAAAAATAAAATGAAGTCACACACATATGGACATGGCACCGTAGACAATGACTATTTTACGCGTTTGCCTGCGAGTGTCTGGAAAAGCACCTTCTTCCACGATACGAGCAGGTAAGCACTGTACCTTTTTGACCATTAGGAGCAGTAGTAGTTTCCAGTCTTTAGAGAATAGCTATTGACATAAAATCACCTTCTTCCACGATATGAGCAGGTCTTGAGAGTCACTGTTTTTTATTGCGATATTGAGAAGGGACACACGACACACACACACACACACACACACATACACACATACACATCCTTTTTCCTCGTTTTCCTGCTATCTGAGTTATGCCCCTCGATCCTGGAGAGACACCTTTGAATACAGGGGTTGTAGAGGAGAACTCCACTTTCCCTTCTCCCTGCAACGATTGGACCCCTGATTGCCTTAATTAGATAAATAGACAACTGTTACCAAAATACAAAGACAACTCTTCCTTCCACTCCTTAAAAAAGTTGCACTCCCTCTTCCTCGACTAGCGACTCTGTCACATCTGGCACTGCCGCCAACGACTCGGCCAACCAAGGGCAACTCCCCTCAAGACCCCCACACAAGAACGATCAGGTGACACTTGATAAGGTTCACTACGCACCGACCTTCCATATTCTTTTTAACTAGGAAGCCTCTCCTTTTTATCCCTTTGCTACATTAATTTTGCGCAGATCTAAATGCAAAACGCCAATTGTTCCCTATTCTGCGGCAGCTGCCCTTTCAAAAAGACGCCAGAAGGCATTATTTTGTTTAGATTACTATTTTCACTTTGTGCAGTATGTATTGTTTAATTTGACACTTTTTGCCACTGCCTCATGACGGTTAAATATCAAGTCATTCACGTCCTTCTTCCTCTCCCCATAGTATCCCTTCCTCTCTCCCTCTCCTCTCTTCCTCATGTTCACACCACTACAATTAGCCTCCCCCTTACCTGCAACACCATGTCAGCTGTCAGACGAAGGAAGAACAACAAAATCGATAATCATACCCGCGAACGGATTGTCGATTTGGTTGTTGAGCATGGTCACACCCCATCAACAGTGGCCCACAGCTTCAACAGTGGCCCACAGCTTCAACAGTGGCCCACAGCTTCAACAGTGGCCCACAGCTTCAACGTTCCTCCCTCCACTATCAGAGCCATTATCAAGACGTTCCTTGAATGTGACGGTCGTGTTGCCAAACTACCTAGAGGCGGTAACCGTCGCAGCAGGATCGAGATGGTACACGTTGACTTTCTCATAGAGAAGATGGACGAGTTCGCTGCCCTCACTGTTCAACAACTCGCTGACGAGTTGAATGAACGCTTCGAGATCCAGCCCCCCCTCGCCAGAAGCACTGTAAGTAAAGCCATCGACAAGCTC